>JAMXBB010000008.1:13572167-13600276 GCA_024138015.1 Lumnitzera littorea
CTTAAAACGTCCTAAAAAATTTTATTGATTTTTATTTCTAAAAAAATATTTTTTGTAAATGAAAAATCCTAAAAAAAAAAACACAGAGTTAATGCCAAACAAAATACCTAAGCTAAAACATATATATTATTCCTATTAAACAACTACCTACATAAATAAATAACTAAATAAAATAAAATATATTTAATATATATAATAAGAAAAAAAAAACTCAAAACTGAACTTGATTTGGGCTGCTCGGTGAAGGAACCGTTCGATGTTGTTGAAGCCGTTGATACGGGGATGAATTGTCAATGGCTGTTGCATACGGTTGTGAGGTGTTGTTCACGCAATGTAGTAGTGTTTGGGTTAAGCTATTGTTTGGGGTTAAGTAATTGGTGTCTACGGATGATGAAGGGCATTGGGGACTAGTCATTAGTGCTGATTGGAGTCGTTGCTACAGTAGGGTAAGTCAGGCGTACGTGGATAATATGTCGTGTTCAGTCATGCGTGGACTGTGTAGTGACACGCGGATGTGGACAGCGAACTACAGATGTGTGTGTATGATTGAAGCTGTGCTGATCTTGTTGCTGCTTAAAGCTACTGGTCTGGTTAGAGACAAATGAGGAAAGATAGTGGTTATGCACATAAGGATGGGACTGAACTGTTGTTCAGCTGTATGATTAGGACAATGGTCTTCATGTAATTATGTGAGGCTATGATCGGTGTTGCGTATGCGGCGGTGTGTGCTTGAGTTATCATGAGATGTAGCTTATGCGGTAAAGGAGCTACTGAGCGTGGGTAATAGCCAGTAGTGAAGTAATGCTGTGGTTGTGGCCAACAATGAAGTGCAGTGCAGTGTGTGCCTGTGTAGTTGAGTTGTGTGTGTTCAATGTACATGGGTGTAAAGTTGTAGCAATGGACAATATGTGTAGTGAGGATGGAGATTCAACAGTGGTCGGTCGATGGATGGTGATTTTGTTTGTGTGGCGTAGGTATGGAGTATGCCGTTGTTTATAGCTTGGATTTGCACTGCTGTTGTCTGGTATCGCGAGAGAGAGTGCGATGTGTAGTTGTAATTGTACGACTGCTTTGTGTTACTGTTGCAGTACATGTGATGAAGTTTGCTGCAGTGTCTATAGTGACTGTGGCTGGTCACGGTGGAGTTGTCGTATTACGGCATGGACAACAATGAAGTGTGTTACTACTGTAGTGTGCTCGAAGTGCTATAGCATGACGCTGATCAGTGGATAGCGTTGTAAATGTGTGGGCTGTGATCATGAATGGCCGTACTCTGATTTTTGGATGAAGGATGAATAGTTGTTGCTCACTCGGTGAAGTTGCTTGACGATCTGCGTGTGGTTGTGAAGTGTGCTGCTAATTCTGCTACGTACGTTCATGGACTGTTGCCGTACGAGTGAACTTGATCAATGACGTGCAGTTGGACGAGTGAGGATCAATGCTGCAGTAGATGTATGTGGATCGTGTTTGTGTGAACACTATTATGTGTTGCAACATGGTGAAAACAGTAAATGTAAGGCTGTTGTTGTTGCCGTGATGTGTGTCTAATCACAGTAGGCTGGTTGCATGAATGTGTTGTGGCTATTATCGTCCATGGGGGGCTGGATGTACGTGCATTGTTTCAGCTATGTTGGGGGAAGAAAAGAGAATGAGGGTAATCGGTGGCTGGGGCTGCAAATTGGTTATCAAAAGTGGACAGGGGCAGCAGCAAATGTATCGTGCTGTGGGGTCGTGTATGGATGGAGTTAGGATTGATGAAGAAGATTTTTTGATCGTCCTTACAACAGGTGTCCTCCCTTTTATTTTTACATGAGGTCAAAATCAAATCATATCTGGATATATCTATTGTATCTGATTCGATAATTAAACTAGATTCAAATGAATTCAAATCCAATTTAAAAAGATCAAACTAAATTCAAATGATTTAATTAGATATGAATCCCATTTTTATCTCGCTTTTGCAAAGATAGAAAAATAAAGACATAGGTGCTGGTAGAGACTTGAACCCAAGACCTCAAATTAAATCCAATCTAAATACCTTAATACTTATTCATTAGGCCGTTGGCTTGCGCCTTGACATTCAGTACAATTAAATTATACTTAAACTATCCGATTCCTTAAATAATTATTTGTTAACTAAGCTAAAACTAAAACTATTTTCTCTAAAATAATTTACTTCCTAAAAATCTAAAAAACTCTTTATAATAATTCTTTTCTTTTCTTATTATTTATTTTTTATTTTTTATTTTTTGGTATTTTCGTCGATTTTCAAATTTTTATTATTTTTATCATTTATTAATTTTTTATGTTATTTTTATTTTTAAATTAGGATCCTTTTTGTAAAAATAAAAATTAAGATTATAGAGGGGTAAAAATGAGGTATCTACAGCTGCTCCTTTTTGTGATGAAGTTTGAGCAAAACTTTGCCACAAAGACAAAAAGAAGACAAAAAGACACCATTTTTGCCTCGGGACAACTCTATCTTAAGGAACATTAAGATACTTGACGAAGGTTAGTTTGAAACGAAGAATAGCGAAGGGTAGCGCTCTTGTGGATTGGCAAAAATCCCCAAAAAGAATAATGAGAACGTAGCTGTGCCCTAATAAGCTGACTAACCAAGGCAGTCAAAGTGCTCCTTGAGCTGGCTAAGACCTAAAGAATGGAAAACTTGGTCATGCCCTAATGAGCTGACTAACCAAGGCGGTCAAAGTGCTCTTTGAGTTGGCTAAGACCTAAAAAAAAAAAAAAAACACTTGGTCATGCCCTAATGAGTTGACTAACCAAGGCGGTCAAAGCATCCTTTGAGTTGGCTAAGACCTAAAAATGAAGGTACTTGGTCGTGCCCTAATGAGCTGACTAACCAAGGCGGTCAAAGCGCCCTTTAAGTTGGCTAAAACTTAAAGAATGAAGGAAAACTTGGTCGTGCCCTGATGAGTTGACTAACTAAGGCGGTCATAGCACACTTTGAGCTGGCTAAGACCTAAAAATGAAGGAAACTTGGTCGTGCCCTAATGAGCTGACTAACCAAGGCGGTCAAAGCGCCCTTTGAGCTGGCTAAGACCTAAAGAACGAAGAAAAACTTGGTTGTACCCTAATGATCTAACTAACCAAGGTAGTCAAAGCGCTCTTTGAGCTGGCTAAGACCTAAAGATAAGGAAACTTGGTCGTGCCCTGATGAGCTGACTAACTAAGGCGGTCAAAGCGCCTTTTAAGCTGGCTAAGACCTAAAAACAAAAAAAAAATTGGTCATGCCCTAATGAGCTGACTAACCAAGGCGATCAAAGCACCCTTTGGGCTGGTTAAGACCTAAAAATGAAGGTACTTGGTCGTACCTAGATGAGTTGACTAACTAAGGCGATCAAAGCACCCTTTGAGCTGGTTAAAACCTAAAAATGAAGGAAACTTGGTCGTGCCCTAATGAGCTGACTAACTAAGGCGATCAAAGCGCCCTTTGAGTTAGCTAAAACCTAAAAATGAAGAAAACTTGGTCGTGCCCTAATGAACTGACTAACCAAGGCGATCAAAGCGCCCTTTGAGTTGGCTAAGACTTAAAGAACGAAGAAAAACTTGGTTGTGCCCTAATGAGCTTACTAACCAAGGTGGTCAAAGCGCTCTTTAAGCTGGCTAAGACCTAAAGAATGAAGGAAAACTTGGTCGTGCCCTAATGAGCTGATTAACCAAGGCAGTCAAAGCGCCCTTTGAGCTGGCTAAGACCTAAAAACAAGGAAAACTTAATCGTGCCCTAATGAGCTGACTAACCAAGGCGGTTAAAGCGCCCTTTGAGCTAGCTAAGACCTAAAAACAAGGAAAACTTGGTCGTGCCCTAATGAGCTGACTAAGCAAGGCGGTCAAAGCGCCCTTTGAGCTGGCTAAGACCTAAAAACAAGGAAAACTTGGTCGTGCCCTAATGAGCTGACTAACCAAGGCGGTCAAAGCGTCCTTTAAGTTGGCTAAAACTTGAAGAATGAAGGAAAACTTGGTCGTACCCTGATGAGTTGACTAACCAAGGCGGTCATAGCACACTTTGAGCTGGCTAAGACCTAAAAAATGAAGGAAAACTTGGTTGTACCCTAATGAGCTGACTAACCAAGGCGGTCAAAGCGCCATTTGAGCTAGTTAAGACCTAAAGAATGAAGAAACTTGTGACATTCCCTTGCAGAAATTTTGAGTTTGGTGACATTCTATGAGTCGGACGACTGAGTTCAAGAAACTCTGGATTGGGACTACGCTCTACAAGTTAGCTAGCTCCCTAGGAGATTATAAATTAGGACTGCATTTTGGGAGCCAGTTGGAAGCTTAAGAAACTTTAGATTGGGACTGCGTTCTATAAGCTGGCTAGATCCCTAAATGAAAATATGAATCTAGATAGTGCTCCATAAGCTGACTGAAGCGCTAAAGAAGATATGAATAGGAATAGTGCTCTACACGCTGGCTATATCCTTGAGAAAATGGATAAAGGGTAAGCACCCTTTGGACTAGCTTAAACTCTATTGACAATTGAAAGTAAAACTAAGGAACATAGCCGACTCGAAAAAAACTCTTGATTTAAGAAATTTACAAATGAGGAATTTGGTGAAAACTATTTATAACATGAATTGAAAATTTGGCGACTATGGATGAAATGGACTGGAAAATGAATGGAAAAACTTGTAACAAGCCTCCACTTTCTCTCTCTCTTTTTCATGTCTTTTCATTTTCTTTTTTTCCTTATTTTTCCTTGAATGTTTGCTAACAGATACAAATTCCTATTTAAAAGGCAAATGCTATAATCATGTAGGGTATCTCATATCTACCCTAGTTTGTAACCTAGACAATGAGCTTCTTGGATAGGCCTTAAACATTCATTTCGTAAGGAAAAGGTAACTCATGATTAGTTTAGTCGAAGAGGACTTCCTTATGCACTTTCTGTCTGAATTTCACTCTTGATTACTATTCCAAAAATTATAATCTAGTTTGTAAGTGATACACTCTGATCGATTTGTTAGGTCTTTTGGGTTCAGTATTGTAAATTGGGCTTTTAGTCAAATGGTTTCAAAAGAAGTTAATTGAGAAGGCCTATTTGAAAGAAGTGCTTTTGTGCAACCCGGGGGGTACAAGTCAAGAACCCTTAGGAATGAACTAGATGTACGCTTCCCCCAGTTTCAAAAATAATTTTTATCCTAGATAAATTATTTTTCAAAATTGGAAGAGCTTTGAGTAGGGAGGTATTATGGGTGGGGAGGTCTTATGTTTAAGAATTGAGTGGATAGAAAGGGTTTATGTTCATGATTTGGTGTGTGATTTTGAACTGAATATGGAGTTTTTGGTTTGTGGTTGAAAACATGATCCTGAATGAATATGAGGTTTTGTGTTTTTGGTTAGGAATGGGATTCAAGACCTTATGTTTTTTGAGCAACTTAAGCCTTCTTTGATTGGAGATTTTCTCAAGCCTAATATTTGGGTATTTCTTCATTTTCCTTTTTCCTAGTTATTTTCTTTTTCTTTTTTCTTTTTTCATTTCTTTCTTTTCTCTCCCAAAAAATAACTATCTCTTTTGTCAAGTTTTCGTCTTTAGATGAATCAAGGCCCTAAATCCATAGGTTCAGAGTGCATTAGCTTGGGTAAGGTATGTATGGCCTTTAGGGTATTTGGAAAAATGTTAGCTCTTCTTCAAAGGGAACAATTTATTAAAAACAAAAATTATCCTTAAATTGTTATTACTGGGGTAAGCACAAATCAGTTTTATCCTTCTCTTCTAATTAATGACCCTAACCTCTGAGACTATCTTACTATAGGGTGGTTTTTTATAAGGTTTACATTTGAAATGACTCTAAATAAGTCCAACGGGGTTATCAAAGGATAATTTTGTTTGGGATTTGAAAATGAATGCCTAACTTCATTCCGGTCTGCGTATCAAATTCAAAATGGACTTCCTTTAAGGAATGAGTCCAAAATATCCTCACAATGATGTCTCTTAACTCTCAAGGTGTTTAAGGGTTAGTGTATAGGATATAGCTCACATCTTTTCATTCAAAACTTTTTAAAAGTGAGTTACCAATTCCTTACATAAGGATTGATTAACCTTAGGGTATTGACCTTACTCCTCAATTCCTTAGAACATGCCTCAGTTGTGAAATTTCAAAGACTAAATACCCTATGCCCTAGACTTATAGGTCTTAATGCCCTTGAACTTCCCTATGTGATTTTGGGTTAGGTTCTTTAGAGTTCGAATGAGCTGGAATTGACAACTTCTAAAGTCAAAGGGTCTAATAAATTGCCCTTTTTATTTGTATCAGGGATCAAGCTTAGAATAGTATTTCACAATCTTGTGTTTTGACTTGATTTGTGTTTGGACTTGACAACTCAGGGGCTTTGAGTTGGTTGAATCATCTTGATGGGTTAGGGTTTGGGTTTGGGTTTGGGTTTGGTTGGTTATTTTCTCAAGCTAAGTGGATCTGTTTAGGCTAGCTGCCTTAACGGGCCAAGTGATTGTGTTTGTCCTGAGTTTCATAAGGATCTGTAATTGTTAGCAAATTTCTTTCTTTTCTTTTCTTTCCTTTCCTTCTTTTTTCTTTCTTTTCTCTTTCTTCTTTTTTTTTTTTTTTTTGAAAGAGAGAGAGAAAAAGTTGAGGCTTTTATGTTACGGAGCCCAAGTGATAGGATTGTAAATGGATGATTACGGAGGATTGCTTTCATATAATTCTATATACAAACCTCGAACAACATTACTGAGGGTCTATTTACAAATGAGGAATTCTAAAGGAAAAAGGCTAAATAAAAATAAAAATAAAAATCTAAATCATATTTATTCCGAATGATAAAGGCTAAGGAGTCAATTTATCCAAAAGAATAAATATTTCTGGCTAGTAGAATATAAGGCAAAACGATAACTTCTTGAAATTCTTTTATTGGTTTGATTCATTTTGTTTTATTTCTTTTTTTTTGTTTTTATTATTTTTATTTATTTACTCTGCGAAGGTTGGGCTCAACCGATACGGGCCCAAACGAAAAGTGATAGATTCGAGCCTTAATAGATGTACTAAGGTCCTCACTATAGTAATATTTATAGGGCTCTTCTATAAGGTGCAAGATGAGCCCAATCTTGTTCCTAATGAATTTTTACTCATTTGGGCTGAAAAGTTAGAATCATATCTAAAGTATCTTTTAAGGTCAATGAGGTGGGTAGACGTGGACCTGTTTGGAAGTCCCTTGACTTGATCTAGCCATAGTTATGTAAAAAAAAAAAAAAAATCAAAATTACAATCATCACCTATTCCAAACTTTACATAGAATTATTATAAATTATTTATAGAGAAATATTACAACTACAACTTCATAACTAGCTTTATCCATTTAGGTCTACCATATCATAGGTTCTTGTAAATTTTTTTTAAAGAAAAGTTTTCATGTAATGCAAATGGTGGGTTCTAAAGGTTCTCAAGTTCTGCAATTACTACGTTTTTCAAAGCAACGATTCTGTGGTCTTATCTAAACTTGAGTGGGGTAACCTGATTGGCCCCGGAAGATGGTTATCCTACAACATTCGAAGCTTATACAATGGCCCCCCTCCTAAGGTCCTAAGACGGTCTGGTTCTGACCGTATCTACCATACATTTATGATATAGAAAAATAGAATAAAAATAAAATAAACCCCTAAAGCTATCCCCAGTAAATAAACTTCAACAAAAAAAAAATGTTGGTGAAAAAAAGATAATAAAATAAACATATACATAAAATAACATACTTAAGTTCCTTTATTTTTATTTTTATTTTTTCATCCTTTTATTTTTATTTTTTTAAAATAATCTTATTTTTAGTAACTTTTAGTAGCTAGCCCTCTAGCGTCCCCAATGGAGTCGCCAAACTATCGAGCCTGATTTTTCGGTTTCTTTTATTTAAAATTAATTTCCCATTTTCCGATTAATATTAAACCCTAACCCATTTAATATTAATCATCGACTAAAGAAATTGAGAAATTTTGGTTTTTTTATTGAAAATAATTTTTGGAGTCGCCACCCGACCGGAGTCGGGAAAAAGGAAAGAAACCATAATCAATTGGGTGGATTAATTACGATTTGACTACCGGTCTTTGATTTTAATTTGAATAAAGATTTAGAGGGCTCCAAATTCGGGGGCTAACCTATTAAACACTAACGGATATCACTATTTATTTACCGAAATTAGGATTATTTTTCTAATTATAATATTTAAAATAAATAGATAAATAAAAAAAATCAAAAGAAAAAGAACCTAAGTTTAACATATTTTATCGTCGCCCCGAATGCATCTACGTACCCGCTAGCTGGGATTAGACGATCGTAGTTCTTTTCAAAAACTTTAGTGTGTTGGTTTATTTTAATTTTGAAAACTGATCAAGTTTAAGTATCTATCAATTTAATTTATTCAGAAAAAAAAAATCTAAGGGTCCTAATTCTTGAATGTTAAAAGTAAACTCCTTAAAATGTCCTAAAAAATTTTATTGATTTTTATTTCTAAAAAAATATTTTTTTGTAAATTAAAAATCCTAAAAAAAAAAACAAAGAGTTAATGCTAAACAAAATACCTAACCTAAAACATATATATTATTCCTATTAAACAACTACCTACATAAATAAATAACTAAATATAATAAAATATATTTAATATATATAATAATAAAAAAAAAACTCAAAACTGAACTTGATTTGGGCTGCTCGGTGAAGGAACTGTTCGATGTTGTTGAAGCCGTTGACATGGGGATGAATTGTCAATGGCTGTTGCATACGGTTGTGGGGCGTTGTCCGCACAGTGTACCAGCATTCGGGTTAAGCTATTGACTGGGATTGAGTAATAGGTGTCTGCGGATGATGAAGGGCATTGGGGACTAGTCATTAGTGCTTATTGGAGTCGTTGCTGCAGTAGGGTGAGTCAGGCGTACGTGGATAGTATAATGTGTTTGGTCATGCGTGGACTGTGCAGTGATACGCAGATGTGGACAGCGAACTGCAGATGTGTGTGTGTGTGACCGAAGCAATGCTGATCTTGTTGCTACTTGGAGCTACTCGTCTGGTTAGAGACAAATGAGGAAAGACAGTGGTTGCGCATATAAGGATGGGGTTGAACTGTTGTTCAGCTGTATAATGAGGACAGTAGTCTTCATGTAGTTGTATGAGGCTGTGATCGGTGTTGTGTGTTCGGCGGTGTATGCTTGAGTTATCATGAGACGTAGCTTGTGCGGTAAAGGAGCTACTGAGCGTGGGCAATAGCCAGTAGTGAAGTAATGCTGTGGTTGTGGCCAACAATGAAGTGCAGTACAACGTGTGGCTGTGTAGTTGAGTCGTATGTGTTCAATGTACATGGGTATAGAGTTACGGCAGTAGACAATGTGTGTAGTGAAGATGGAGATTCAACAGTGGTCGGTTAATGGATGGTGATTTTGTTCGTGTGGCGTGGGCATAGAGTATGCCGTTGTTCATAGCTTGGATCTGCACTGCTGCTATTCAGTATTGCGAGAGAAAGTGCGATGTGTAGTTGTGATCGTGCGGTTGCTTTATGTTACTATTGCAATACGTGTGATGAAGTTTGTTGCAATGTTCGTAGTGACTGTGGCTGGTCACGGTGGAGTTGTCGTATTGCGGCATGGACAACAGTGAAGTGTGCTACTGTTGTGGCGTGCTCGAAGTACTATAGCATGACACTGATCAGTGGACAGTGTTGTAGATGTGCGAGCTGTGATCATGAATGGCCGTACTCTAATTTTTGGATGAAGGATAAATAGTTGTTGCTCACTCAGTGAAGTTGCTTGATGATCTGCATGTGGTTGTGAAGTGTGCTGCTAATTTTGCTATGTGTTTTCATGGACTGCTGTTGTACGAGTGAACTTGATCAGCGACGTGCAGTTAGACGAGTGAGGATCAATGCTGCAGTAGACGTGTGTGGATCGTGTTTGTGTGAACACTATTGTATGCTGTAGCGTGGTGAAAACAGTGAATGTGGGGTTGTTGTTGTTGTCGTGATGTGTGTCTAGTCATGGTAGGTTGTTTGCATGAATGTGTTGTGGCTGCTACCGTCTATGGGGAGCTGGATGTATGTGCATTGTTTCGGCTATGTTGGGGGATGAAAAGAGAATGAGGGTAATCAATGGTTGAGGCTGCAAATTGGTGATCAAAAGTGGACAGGGGCAGCAATAAATGTGTTGTGCTGTGGGGTGGTGTATAGATGGAGTTAGGATCGATGAAGAAGATTTTTTGATCGTCCTTACAACAGGTATCTTCCCTTTTATTTGTACATGAGATCGAAATCAAATCATATCTGGATATATCTATCGTATTTGATTCAATAATTAAATTAGATTCAAATGAATTCAAATTCGATTTAAAAAGATCAAACTAAATTCAAATGATTTAATTAGATATGAATCCCGTTTTTACCCAAGACCTCAAATTAGATCTAATCTAAATACCCCAATACTTATCCATTAGGCCTTTGGCTTGCGCCTTGACATTCAATACAATTAAATTATACTTAGACTATCCGATTTCCTAAAATAATTATTTATTAACTAAGCTAAAACTAAAACTATTTTCTCTAAAATAATTTACTTCCTAAAAATCTACAAAACTCTTTATAATAATTTTTTTCTTTTCTTATTATTTATTATTTATTTTTTGGTATTTTCATCAATTTTTAAATTTTTATTATTTTTATCTTTTATTAATTTTTTTTGTTATTTTTATTTTTGAATTAGGACCCCTTTTATAAAAATAAAAATTAAGATTACAGAGGAGCAAAAATTAGGTGTCTACAACTGTCCCTCTTTATGGTGAAGTTTGAGCAAAACTTTGCCACAAAAACAAAAAAGACACCGTTTTTGCCTCGGTACAACTCTTAATTTGTAATCCCTAATTTGTGGTAATATACATATATATATTTATATACCTACTCCTTATATAATTATGAATTTATTTTATTTAGTAAATATTATTGTATTATATATATTACTTACTTAATATTCGGTATATTACATATATACTATATGTTATACATATACTATGTATTATATATTCATTCACGCCACATACATGTATACCTATATGTATATAAAATGTAACTTACATGTATATAATAAAATATAACTTACATGTATATATATAAGATATATATCTACAAAATACTTATACATACTATACAAATACATATTCATGTATATATATATATATACATATGAAAATGAAAATAAAGTATAAATACATACATAATTCCCCTTTCACGTGTACAACTATATATATATATATATGTCTATATTTATTTTGTAAAAATATTACTAAATACATATTATACATAGTCTTATAGATATATACACATACCGTATATTATACTTATATACATGCAAGTCTACATACACATCTTTATACATACATATATATCTTAAATTAGTTACTTATGCATACATACATGTATAGGTAATGAAATATTTAATAAAATACAATACAAATATTATATATATACATGTACATATCAAATAATATACATATATACTACTAAAATAATTTTACTTACCTATTATATTTGATTTTTTTCTTCTTCTTTTCTTCCTCCTCCTTCTTCTTCTTTCTTCTTAGTTTTTCACGNGTGTGGCGCGGGGCGGGGTGGGGTCAATCGAATAGGACTGTAGTTACTCAAACTGGGCTTAGTCGAAGGGTTTGCCGATCAAAGGGTCAAGGTAGGCAATCCAATGGGTTGTTTTGCACTGGAATGGGATGGTCATTAGTTGGTTTTGTTTTCTCTTGTTTTCCTCGTTTTTGATTCATGATTCCTTAATTTAATATCTAGGGTTCGAGTTAACGTTTGAAGTACTTTTTCCCATCAGATTTTCATGGTCATATACTAATTATTAATCTTAATCTAGCTACTTGTCCAGTTTTTATAGTCTAAAACATTATCAACAGTCATAGGTTTTCTAATCACTATTCCTATGGAAAACTAGATTTCTCAAGATTAATTATCAATACCGGTTGCTTTCGGAAAAGAAATCCTTGATTTGATTTTTTGATCAAAACCTTAGGTTTACGGGTTAGCTCATAAATATTCTAAAGGAAATTGCGTTTCAAGATTTGTTTCATTTGTAGAATTAAATTTATGGTGAAAAGTTTACGTTTCCTAAATACTCTATCAATTTCCATACTCATAATATATCAGATTGAACTTTCATAGTAAAAAGACTATAAAGCCAACATAAGTAATTATTATATATCTATCAAGATTTTATTTTTTGAAAGTGATTACTTATAAACAAAACTTTTATAATTTGGTGATATGAATATTGGTTTTCTTATGGAATGAATTAGATTTAAATCTTTCTTTTTCTAATAATTGTAAAAGTAGTTAACCAACAAAAAAAATTAAAAATTAGATACGTAGATTAATATAATCAAAATTTATGATTTGATCAATCTCTAATTAAGCTGAAAGAGCAATTGCACTACCGTATCCAATTTATTCTTAAAGATTATCAATATATAATTGATTAAAAAACATTTTGAAATCTACATAAGTCAATTGACTTTGGCATAGGGCATGTTAATATATATATATATATATATATATGCTGCGTAGGAGAAACGGATGAAGGTTATGCAATCTTAATAAAGAGCAAGATTAATCCAACATCTGCAAATTTTAAAACTTAAAACGAGCATTATTCAAGCATAAGTAAAATCACTAATATCCATGTGATCGGAAAAAAAAGAAAAAATCACCCATATCCCTAAAAATTAATTTCAACACGTATGAGATCACTAAAATTCAACACCTCTCCAACAAATTCTACTTTTGGGTCCATTAAATTAAAAAAAAAAAAGTAAAAACGACCACGCGGCATGGAATCAATCTCGTGGGCAGTGGGGTTCCAATTCAAGTGGTAGCGCGGTCCCACACTGAAGAGGCTGCCGTGACGGTCCCGTCGGGGCTGTGGGACCTAAACAGGGCTAGTGGGAACTGGGCAGTCTCTTTGGGAGCATAGGGCCCTTTATTTCTTCACAATAGTGGGACCAAAATTGCACTTGGTAGATAAGTTACAATTCTCGTCTCGTGGCTCATCTTTAGTTTCAGAACTGTTCTATGGGGTTGAGCTACACTGTTATGGTGTGAGTTGGTGATTGAGGGGGAAAAAAGATGTGATTGAGCTGAGTTGCATACAAACTCCCTCCCTACCCAATATGAAGATATGAAACCGATCTACGATCCTATTTTTTCTATATTCTGATCTATTGATATTGAATTTCAGGCTTGGGCCTCGTCATTCAATGCGGCCAAAGCCCGATTGCCAAACAAGAACAAACCGAGCTGCATAGAGTATGTACCTAGCTGTCGTACGCGGGCGAGTTGAGCTGTCTAGGGTACAGGTGCCTCATCCTCCTCACCTTGAAGTCAATCTATGAGGTGCTTAGACAGAAGTCAGCCCAATACCCATCTACATGCCCAGACTATACAATGCTAGAATTCATTAAATGCTAAGGATAAGTACATTATTCATATTTTATGATGATGCATTAATTTAATATATGTGATGGGATGGACATAAAGCACTAAATAATCAATATACTAATCTTATTGAAAAATCTTACCAAACTCAGGCTCTAAATCCTTGAACAACATATCATAGGTTGTAGGCTATCAAGCAATTAGGGTTCTATACCTTGCCTATAAATACTCAAGTCCCTTTCTCTCACGGTGTGTTTAAATAAATAAACACACAAGCATTTCTACTTATGGTTGAGTTAGATACTGAAGTACCTATACTAGAAGAAACACTTATGCCTATTCTAGTCGTGTGTTTCTTTTGCAGATGTATTGAATCCTACATCTTGCTTATTTCGCTCTCCAAGTTTAAAATCTTTATCGTGATCTAAATGTTCTGTGTGTTAACAAATCAACAAAAGTTGTATCAAATTACTGATTATATTCATCTTTTCGTTCGTTCTCTCTCTCTCTCTCTCTCTGTTTTAATAAATTGGATTTCCACATCTAACTCTGTTCACTAAAACCCCAGTTGGGATTGTGGTGGACCCTCCTCCATCTTCTACCCATTTTGGCTGCTTCCATTTCTTGGGTCCACTGTCCACACTTTCTTTTAAGAGTGGTCCACTATCTTTCCTTTTGGTTTTTCGATTATTTTAATAAGATAAAGATTGTGGACCATGGAGGGTTTGGCTCGGGTCCATCGAGTGAATAAAAGGACCATCCTGTTAAATTTGCTATATTAATTGGATTAGGTTGTTCTCCTTTTCATAAGTAATATTTAGTTTTAGGGTACACCAACCAAACCTCAATTGTATATTTTACATGTAAGATGAGGAAAGAGCTAATTTAGCTGACAACCAAATTTACATATCCCGTGTTTTTTAATTTTGTTCTTGACTTTGTAGCTTGATAACTTTTCTCTTTGCGGCATTTGTTGGTATCTTTCTACTTTGTGATTTATTGGGACAAATAAAGACTTTGTTATGAACCTTTCATTTTGGTCGACCTTGAATTGTCGCACTAAAATTTTTTGATTTCTTAGATTCTATGAAACCCATGTGATTGGTTTTCAACATAATCCAAAATTTTGTATGTATGATGTTTGTTTAGGCATGTATAGTTAGATCTGAGGTCGGGTCAAACCCAGCGCGAACCCATCGAGTTAAGGGTCTAGTCCCCCTTAAACTAGGACCGACCCAACTTAGGCTGGTTTCGAGCTAGTTTACTCAGCCCGTGAACTTCTCAATTTTTTTTTCTTTTTTTTTTTTTTACAATTGAAAAAAATAAATATTCTTTTATCTTTATTTTTTATTTGAAAAAAAAACCACTAATAAATTACAATAATACATAATTTGTATTTCAATAATACATAATTATTATTTTATACTTATAATTAGTGAATTGAGTAAGTAAACTTTTTTTTATAAACAATATCTCAAAAAAAGCTTACTAATATAATCAATGTGGGACTCAATTTGTGACAGGTAATGATCATTGTACTCATTTATTATTTTAGATGAAACTTCAAAAAATAGTATAATCCATGTAAGAATCCGACTGATATTATAAAGAGAATAGTATCTATCTAATATTTATAATACACTCGTCATTTTATATATGGTATAAATATATTCTTTATGATTTTTAATGGTATTAAATTATAAATATATTTCTTTTTTGGTAATTTTTTTTTGTTGGAAAACTATTTTAGTGGTTAAAGTAATATGTTTTACACCATAATTATCTATTTTTACTAACATTAAAATATACGGGTTTTAATAATTTTTTTATAAATTTATATATATTATTTGGTCTCGATATCAACTTCTAAATATAATTAATAATATATATTCAATTTTATTTTATATTTTAATTAGAAAGAATACTTAAATTTAATTTATAAAAAAATTTCATTTTTCATTTTTTTAATTTTCGAGTTGGAACTAGCAGGTTGGTCAAGCTACTATTTAAACTTGTGACTCATGGATCCGCTGGCCGGTTCCGGTTCAATTTACAAGTTAGACCTGCCCTTCCCGAGTTCTATGCATGGTACGTCATGTGTAAATGCGATCATAAATTATCTGAAAAGGGAACGGCATCAATATTGAGGAAAAATTTAGAACTAAGGTACGGTGGAATTTATATGGCAAATGTTTAGAATTTAAAGATATACTTCGGTAGAAAAAATTATCAGGCAGTTAGTTTTTATCATGCTTTTAAGCATCAATGCCTCATCAAGAAAGATTTTTTGAAAGAAGAACGGGATAAACATTGAGGAAAAATTTAGTCGAATTTATATGGTAAATGTTTTGAATTTAAAGACATACTTTAGTAGACAAAATTGTTAGGCAGTTAGATTTTATCATGCTTTTTAAGTATCAATGCCTCACCAAGAAGATTTATTAGGTATTATATATAATATACTATATATATCGGTATATAAGTATTAATAAAATTTTTATACTTATCATAATTGACGGAATGATTTTCAAGACAATTATCAGACATGTTTTACACACATTCATATCACATTCATATCATGTTTTACATTTACAAACTCATTAATAATCGTGTATATCTCGTCCTGCTTACTGTTTGAATTTCAAATTGCAAGCCATAAGTTTCACTGGGCAGAAAAAGCCTCTTCGACACGATGTTCTTATCATGCTCTCATAGTTCTGCATAAATTCAAGTTCGACGAATTCTATCTACTATTACAATTCAACGTACACGTTGTTTTGGATTTATGAGCCATTCCATGGTATTTTGTACTTTAATGTGAAATTTCCAACAAAGAAAAAGTGTCAATTAATAATGTTAAAAAAAGAAGAAGAATGAATATATCGCACTATGTGCAACGATTCAAAGCAGAGCGAATTCATTAATTTTTTTATGGTAAAATTTCTCTTTTTCTGATTCCAATTAAGATAATCATAATATTAACCTAATAAAGATTGATTCCCTATCCAATATCGCGTTCGGGATTTTATTAAGCATTACTATTTCGGTAGGCTTCTCATTTCTGCTCTTATTTTCCTTTTGAATAATCATTTTGTTTACTATAAAATAATAACCATTTTGCCTATTATAAAATAACTAAAGTAAAAAGAGCTTTTAATATTTGTAACTATTTATTAAAGGGTTAAAAAGTATAATAGGAATTTTTTTTTTAATTCTTTGGCCAACTTGATTATCTATAAAACTTGGAGAATAGGGATTCAAACCTAATATATTTTAGTAAGAGACTAATATTTAAGTCACTAGTAGGAGAAGATTCTAAATTCATCTTGATTTTAAGAGCTTTAAATAAAGGTGGTAATTCATGATATGTAAAAAGGATTTTTAGGTTTTTCTTTTTTAGTTGATTTATAGTTGGACATGCAACACTAGCGCATAACTATTATTATCGCTACATCAAGGTTTCATCACTATAGTTATACTTGATTCTTTTTAGTTTCCGTATTAATCCGATCAAGCTCCAAAACTGCCCTCTCCAAAATAATCTCAAGTTGTAATTTGCATGGTTAATCCATTTCCGATATCATACACTTTTTGGCTCTGTACTTGTCGACAACTAAAATAATTAAATAAAAAAGTGAAAGGCTCATGAAATTTTAGAAATCTAAAATGTCTGATAACATCAATCAAGCTCATTGATGAAACATTAGCATGATTTCACTCCATAGTCCTCTGATGAAGGAAATAAGAATGCACGTTTTGTATATGTTTATGGAAAATAAAAAAAAAAAAACTATGGTACAAGAAGAGGAGTCGAATGGACAAAACAGTCTTTTAAATTGTAATGCTTTGGAATTCAGGGCATTACAACTCTATAACATATAGACTTGAGAGTTAAACATACTAAGGCATACGAAAATCCATATACTTGTTATAAATCACAATTTTCAATAAATTTACTAACTCACAATCGATAACCTCAAATATGCTACTGGAGTGAGATGTCAATCACTCAACTCTATAGCCAAATGCAATAGCATAAGTGAAATTGTCGTAATTTCATAACTTAAATCAAGTAAAGATTGTATAACTACACAAGTCTCCTAAATAAGCAATTATAACATAAATAAATACAAATCCTTTAGTCCACCACTACAACTAATCTACGATACCCTAGCCCAATCTTCATAATAGTAATAATCTTCCTCTATATCATAGTAAAAATAGTTATATCCAAAATCCTAAGCATAAATCCCATCGTCTACCTCATAACCCATCTCTACAATAAAAAAAAATAATAATCCCTATAGGGTGACTAAAGCCTAGTATAAGATACCATATATATGCACATGAAACACAAGAATCAATCAAGCATACGCACATACACACATAAATACTGCTACTAATGCAACAAGTAATAGTTTTAATGTTCCATTTAAGCCCATAAACAACATAATCCCAGCGTCCTGAGACTTGGGGTTACTTACAATCTCCAACATGTAATATATATAAATACTACATGATATTGGTATTGGGTATTCTTCAACACCTGAGCGCCATAAACCTTCCTAGTTCTACTTGGGTAATTTTAGTATGGGATTTATAGGGCACAGCATCGTGTAAAGATTACCAAGTACCTCACCAGCACCATCGAACCTAACTAGTAGATCGTCTAAGCCAAACATAATTAGCAACACAATTAAGTCTAAGTTTTAATTTAGCTCGATTTATATTCACTAGCCTAACACATACATTCAACAAACACATATCCTGTACATGGAGTTCTTATCTCAAAAAGATCTAATATCACGTTTCCTCTAGTATCTATTCAAAATATAATTGCTAGCTTAGAATTTAATAAAATTTGCAACTTAGTACCTCTTTCTTCTTAACTCTACCTTTTGCCTTATACTTTGAGCACTCCAATTATCTTTTCAATATCCCCTAATATAAATACACGCACGATATCAACACTCACATAACTCCCAACATGCTGTCCTACACGTACACACAGTGCACATCACTACTTTAATTTTACGCATGCATACACATACTACCAGTTGCCATAAAATTTCTCACACATACACATACACAACACACACATACCCTTGCACGTTATGTGCTACACACAAAAATCTACACGTGCACATATGTTCTTTGCACCACACATAACTCCGAGTATAGAAAAGAAAAGAAATTGTAAAATTATATAAAGAATTTAACTTACACTTTATTTCTTAGTGCCCTAACACTCCAACTAGCAATTCCTACGCTACTCCTTTATAAAGACACGATTTTCTTGAGTTTCCATGCTTAGATAAAAGAAAAATGAATTTCCTCAAAGATTAAGTGGTGACTTACCCAATTTTGATTAATCCTTTGCAAAAAATCACTTTTTGGCTTGTTCTTGAGTGTTCTCCTCTAAGCTTTTTGGTATGGCACACGAAAGAAATTGTAAGGAATAGTAGGAAGAAAAATAATGTATGAGAAAAGTATAGGTTGGATTTTTCCTTTGGATAAGTTTGCCCTTAGTACTTAAAGCTTATTTATATGCCATACCGATGTTTAAATATTTTCCCATGACAGTATTGCCTTTAGTACTTGATATTTAATTACATGCCATACCAATATTTGGATCTTTTCTCATGACAGTATTGCCTTTGGCACTTGATATTTAATTACATGTCATACCAATGCTTGGATATAAAAATAACTTTTTCCTTTAATTCCCTTAAATTAATTTACTTATTATTTTTATTTTTAACTTAGGTTTTATAGTTTTTCCCTTAAGAAAACTTTTATCCTTGAAAGCTTACATACCTAAGTCCTCAAATAGTTTTAGATACTTGCTCTTGATCTCCTCCTCAACTCTTAGATTGCCTTTAAACTTTGACATAAAGAATAACCCTTCTCCTTAGTTGTACTTTAGTATCGACTATTCTTACCGGTCGTTCCACTACCAACATGTCCAGTTGTAACTTTAGCAACTCCAAAACTACTACCTATACATATAGTTCTTCCTTGTGATTTGGACTGTTTTTTTTTTTATATTTCCTCAACATGGACACATGGAAAACGTTGTGTATACCCTCTAATTGTAGTGGAAGCTTTAACCTATAGGCCACTTTGCCAATCTTTTCTATGATTCTGTAAGGGCTTATATACCTTGGTTTCAACTTTCCTCTCAAATCAAATTGACTATAACTTTTACTGGGGAAACTGTCAATAGTACCTCTTTGTCCACTTGAAACTCTAGAGGTTGATGTCACCTATCGGCGTAACTCTTTTACTTACTTTAGGTAGTTTGGATCCTTTGACAAATCAACCTAATCTTATCCACTGTCTCCTACACCAAGTCCAGTCTCATTAACTGTCTCTCACTTACTTCATCTTAATGAATTGGCAATTTACACTTCTATTTGCATGGCATTTCAAACGGAGCCATTTGAATGGTGGCCTGATAGTTATTATTATAAGCGAACTTTACTAAGGATAAATGCTCATCCTAATGCCTACCGAAGTTAAGTGCGTACACTCTCAACAAGTCCTTTAAAATCTAAATGGTACGTTTTGGGTGACCATTTGTTTATGGATGGAAAGCAGTACTAAATTGTAGTTTGGTAAGTAAAGCCTTTTGCAAGCTTCTCCAAAAGTGGCTTACAAACTGAGTGTCCTAATTAGATGTGATAGATGCTGGTATCCTATGCAATCTTACTACCTCTTCAATGTACAACTTGGCAAGCTTTCTTAATTAATACTTGATGTTTATAGGGATAAAATGTACAGACTTAGTCGATTTATCTACTATCACCCATACAGCATTATGTTTTGCTAAAAGTTTTAGGTTGGGCAATAACAAAGTCCATTGTCACATTCTCTTACTTCCACTTTGGTACTGGTAAAGGTTATAACTCATTGGCCTACCTCTGATGCTCTATTCTAATTAGCTAACAAGTCTGACATCTAGATACATATTTGCTATTTCTCTCTTCATATTGTTTCACTAGTAGTGATCTTTTAAGTCTTTATACATTTTTATGCCCCTCAAATGAATGGAATAGGTAAAGTAGTGCACTTCTTTTAGAATCTCACTTCTCAAACCCGGTTACACTAGTACACATGGTCTATTCTTAAATCTCATAACTCCCTCGGCATCTATTATATAATCTAGAGCTTTTCTTGCTCCTATCTTGCCCTTGATCTCTTATATCCCTTGATCTTTTAATTGTGCAGCTCTAATTTGATCTATTAAGGTAGGTTGTATCCTTAAACTTGCCAATCTGACCCTAACGTCTCCAGTTAACACCTCTAACTTAAGTCGACACATTTGCTCAAGTAATCGCCTTTGAGTAGTGATCAAGCTAGCCAAATTTCCTTATCTTTTCCTACTTAGGGCATCAACTACCACATTGGCTTTAGCTAGGTGATCCTAAATATCTAGGTGTCATAGTCCTTGATCAATTCTAATCAATGCCTTTGCCTCATATTTAAGTCTCTTTAAGTGAAGAAATACTTGAGGCTCTTGTGATCCGTAAACACCTTGTACCCTTCTCCCATTAGGTAGTGTCTTAAAAGCTTTAATGCATGAACTATAGCTACCAATTTTAGGTCATGAATTAGGTAATTTTTCTCATATAGCTCGAGTTGACGAGAAGCATATGCCATTACCTTACCATTTTGCATAAGAACATACCCTAATCCTTGCATGGAGGCATCATTGTAAATAACAAACTCTTCCTCGCTGTGAAGTAAGGTCAGTATTGAAGCCATCATTAATTTGTCTTTCAATTGCTGGAAGCTTACTTCACAATTGTAACCCCATACGAACCTAACCTCTTTTTGAGTCAATCGAATCAAAGGCGTAGCAATCTTAGAAAAGCCCTCCACAAACTTTCGATAATAACTAGCTAACCTAAGAAAAATTTTGACCTCTAATACAGTATTAGGTTTGGGCTACTTAACAAGTGCCTTTATTTTCTCTAGTCTACAACTATACTGTCTTGATTTATTATATGACTTAAGAAAGCTACTTGCTCTAACTAGAAGTCGTACTTGCTAAACTTAGCATAAAACCTTTCTTCTCTCAACTTCCCTAATATAATCCATAACTACTCTTCATGTTCTTCTCTATTCTTAGAGTAAATGAGGATGTTGTCAATAAAAACAACAATAAACTTATCAAGGTACTCCCTAAATACTCGATTCATGAGGTCTATGAATGCTGCTGGTGCATTTGTCAAACAGAAAGGCATTACTAGAAATTTATACAACCTGTACCTGGTTTTAAAAGCTGTCTTTTCTACATCCTTAGCCCTGACCTTCAGTTGGTAATACTTTAAGCGGAAGTCTATTTTAGAGAAGATTTGTGTAACTTACAATTGATCAAAGAGGTCATTGATCCTCGAAAGGGGGTACTTGTTTTCTATCATAACTTAGTTCAATTCCTGATAGTCAATACACATTTGCAAACTTCCATCCTTGTTCTTCACAAACAGTACCGAAGCCCCCTAAGTTAACGAACTAGGCCTAATGAAGCCTTTATCTAATAGCTCTTGCAATTGCTTCTTCAGCTCCACTAACTCGGTGGGTGCCACTTGGTAAGCCAGTTTTGAAATAGTTTTTTGTCCTTGGAACTAGATCAATTCTAAATTTGACCTCCCTGTTAGGTGTAATACTCGATAGGGAACAATTTTGAATACTTTTGTACTTTCAGTGTCAAATGTAACTTCAATTCAATTTTGCTCAATTCTGCCACTATGGCTGCTATAGTAAGCCTTTCTCACAACTCATATGAAATACATTGAGTCAACCTTTGAGTTTTTGTTCTATAACTAAAAGGTACTCTTCCTGGAAGTTGAAAGAATACTACTCGATTATAATAATTGAAAGTAGCACGGTGCTTTGATAGCCAATCCATTCCCAGAATAACTTCAAAATCTGATAGCTTTAACACCAACAAGTTGGCCGCTAAAACCCTTCCCTCTACCATTATCTTCACATCTTTACAAATTCGATTTAAAACCATTCCACTCCCTAGCAGGGTATTCATATCCATACAACTATTCAAGATAGAAACATGCAAACCACACATATGTACAAAAGACTCAACCATACATGAGTGGGAAGCACTAGTATCAAAAAGTGCATAAACATTATGGGATAGGACAAGGAACGTACTTGGTATGGTGTCTATGTCATAGGTGGTGTCCTGGTGTTGAAGTACAAAGATGCGAGATGGGGCTCTTTACTGTGGGCCTGCTTGTTGAGGATGAGTCACTTTGGAAAGTACCTAGGGTCTTACAACTGGTGTTCATTGGGCTGCCTGGCTCCTTGTATCCCTATAATCTACCATACGATGTCCTCTCTAGCTACAACTATAACAAAAACCTTAGTGTAGAATGATGGTTTCTTTGCAATCCTTACTTACATGCCTGGTCTTATCACATAAAAGGCAAGCTCCCACTACCCACTTACGAGATAACACCTCATGAGCATTGAAACATCTTGTGCACTTTATAGTTGGTGTAGCCATTCTCATTTGAATTGGTGCTGGTAGCGCTACAGGTCTTCACTATACTACTATTGGCTTGTCTTTACCCTCTCTAATAACTACCTTTAGAACTAGTCTCTTTACTTTGTTTAACCTTAGCATCATATAACCTAACATAGGCCTTTTCCCTAAGGCTAGCCTTGCCTTATGAGCTAATTGCTCTTACTTCCTCTTCATAAGCTGCTCTAAACACTTGGCCTTATCAACTGTTGTTGCATAAGCTGTAAGCTGAAAGGCTACAACCTTCTCCTGTAGCTCGGGCTCTAACTCATGAACGAATTTGTTAATTCTCAATTGCTCATCCCTCCTAAAAGCTTTGGGCACAAAATGGGCCAACCGATCGAAGTTTACCTCAAGGTTGCTATAGTCTTAACCCCCCTACTCGAGAGTTTAGTATGCTAGCTGCATCTGCTCTCTCATACTAGAGGAAATAAAGTGCCTGAAAAATCTGTTCCTCAACCCCTCCTAAGTCCAAGCCCTTACCTTAGGCTCTATGCACGAGGTGCTATCTCACCATTTCAAGAAATAGTCTATCCTTAGTAGCAATGGCATCATCAGCTTTCTCTGTCTGCTTGAAAGATACATAGTCCACTTTCTTATCATTTGGAACCTCAACCATGGCAAAAGCTTTATTTGTTTGCTTGATCCACTCCTTAGCAGCAATGGCATCATCAGGCTTAGGGTTAAACTCCTTAACCACTTTCAAGAAACGGTCCATCCCTAGCTATCGGACAGCCTGCCTCTCCTAATGCCAAGCATCAACATTAGCCTAGATCATCTGCATGTCGTGTCTAATCTACTCTTGCTGCTAGACTATGGCACCACTAGATTGTATACGACATTCAATAACTGTGCCGCATTGATCTCCATAGGTTTGTGCCCTTACTAGCCTTGCTGCCTTCGCATATTAGGCAATCCAGAACCTCCCTAAGTACCTTAACCTCCTTATACATTCTAACTACCTTGAGCATCTTTCACTTTAGATAGGTAATCCTAAGGTTGAGAAGAACTTGAACTTGCTCTCTTAAGTAGCATTTTAGGGATGGAAACATAGATAACCAACCAAAAGAAAGTTAAGAGAAGGGTAAACAAAAGAAAGAATAAATAACAAGCCAATAGGGAACACTAAGAAGAAATAAGGAAACTCGAAGTCAATTCTTTAAACACTTGAAAGTTCCTTCCTAAATGCAAGCCTAACGCTTTAGCTACCCACACCACTAAATTTGTGCTTTTCACATCTCTACTAATCATAGATGTGATGAATGGCACTAGTCACTCCCTTGGTTACGGTCATGATGGACTAGGTAAGAGGTGTTAATTACTCAATCCTCTTTTATCATTCCCGTGATTAAGGGAGTACAAGCACTGATCACTTAATCCTTTTTATCATGCCTGTGATGAAGGGGGTGATGGGTGCTTATCACTAAATCCTCTTTTATTATGCTTATGATTGCTCTAAATCTCCTTGTACTTGTAGAATTTTGTCTCATTTGCTCTTGAATCATCTAAAATTGATATATTATGTAATTAAGGTCCAAGAACTTAAAGAATAAACACAGTTATGGACAATTATGCCTAAATGTGCTTAAAAAGTATAGAGTGATCTATACTTATCAGCTACTCATACCTCACCACCTACAAGTCATCATTTCTACATCTCAAGAGAACTTTGTTACTGCCAAAAGTTGTAACGCCTTAGAACCTAAGGCTCCATAACTCTGCCATGTGTTGACTTGGGAGTCAAACATACTGAGGCATATGAGGATCCATATACTTGATATAAATCATAATTTTCAATAAATCTTCCAACTCACAATTGAAAACCTCAAATATGCTACTGGATTGGGATGTCAACCACTCAACTCTATAGCCAAATGTAATAACATAATCGAAACTATCGTAACTCCATAACTTAAATCACGTAAAGACTCTAAAGCATAAACTAGAGCCTTACAGCTTGAATAATAGTTAAACCACTATATCTAACAACATGAGTCATAAACGACTCCACAACCACATAAGTCTCCTAAATAAGCAATTATAACAAAAATAAATATAAATCCTTTACTCCACCCCTACAACTAATCTACGCTGCCTCAACTCCATCTTCATAATAGTAATAATCTCCCTCCTCATAATAGTAATAATCTTCCTCCTCATCATAGTAAAGATAGTCATATCCAAAATCCTCATCGTAAACCTCATTGCCTACCTCTTAACCTGTCCCTACAATTGAAAAATAATAATCCCTATAGGGTGAGCTAAAGCTTAATATAAGACACCATACACATGTACATGAAACACAAGAATCAATCAATCACATACATACAAATATTGCTATTAATACAACAAGCAATAGTTTTAATGTTTCATTTAGGCCCATAAACAACATAGTCCTTGTGTCTTCAGACTTGGGGTTATTTACGAGCCATAACACGCAATATATATAGATACTACATAGTATTGGTATTAGGTACTGTCCAATACTAAAGTGCCATAAACCATCTTACATTTACTTAGGTCATTTTAGTATAAGACTCCATAGGGGATAGTGTCGTGCAAAGATCACCAAGAATCTCACTAGCACTACTGGATCTGACCAGTGGATGGTTGAAGCCAAGCACAATTAGCAACATAATTAAGTCTAAGTTTTAATTTAGTCCAGTTTATATTCACTAGCCTAACACACACATTCAACAAATACGTATCCCATACCTGGAGTTCCTATCTCAAAAAGATCTAACACCACGTAGCCTTTAGTACTTGTTCAAAATATAATTACTAGCTTAGAATTTAATAAATTTTTCAACTCAATATCTCTTTCTTCTTAACTCCACCTTTGCTCTATACTTTGAGTTTCTAAACTGCACTTCAATTATCTTTTCAATATCTCCCTAATAAAAATACATGTATGGCATCAACACTCACTTAACTCCCAGCACGCTATCCCACATGGACACATAATTTCACGTGCATACATACATATTACTTGATGCCATAAAATTTCACATACATACAAATAGAAATTCCACAACATACACATACCTTTACATGTTATGCACCATATACAAAAATCTATATGTGTACATACGTTCTTGATAACACACATAACTTTGAATATAGAAAAGAAAAAAACTTGTAAAATTATATAAAGAACTTGACTTATACTTTGTTTCTTGGTGCCTTAACACTCTAATTAGCAATTCTCGTGCTACTCCTCTGTGAAAATACGATTTTCTTGAGTTTCTCATGCCTAGATAAAAGAAAAAAGAATTCTCTTGAAGAATAAGTGGTGACTTACTTAGTTTTGATCAATCCTTTGTAAAAACTCACTTTTAGGCTTGTTCTTGAGTGTTCTCCTCTAAGCTTTTTGGTATGGCATATCGAAGAAACCGTAAGGAATAGTAGGGAAAAAAAATAAAGTATGGGAAAATTATGGATTGGATTTTTGCTTCGGATAAGTTTGCCTTTAGTACTTAAAGCCTATTTACATGCTATACCAATGTTTGGATCTTTTCCTACGATAATATTACTATTGGTGTAAACCTTAAAAAATCTATAGTTTGAACTCTAATTTAAGTCCGAGTGTTCTAAACTGTATAATAAGTCGATAAGGCTAGTAACAATAAAAGATTGTGAAATTTAATAAATCGAATATAACACCGATAATAAAACCCTAGAAATTGATCGAAACTCTAAATCACGTACTAAAACCCTAAATTCAATTTATGCACCATTAATCAAAATTGAGCCCAAATTTGAAAACCCTAAAACTATAATTATAAGCCTATAAAATAGTTAAATATTACAAAATAGTTAAATATTACTCAATAGTAATATAATTATAGTTGATTGCAATTATTGACTAAATCGCTTATTCGCATAAAATTTTAACGAAATCACTACAATAACTTATAAAAATTATAATTATAATGGGTACTAATTAAATTGATAAATTTTCACAAAATTATAAAAATTAATTTATGATGAGTATTGTTATAATTTATATGTTTAGAAAAATTAAATATATTTATTTTTAATTTTTATTTTCTTACTTTTTCTTTTTTTCGTTTTCTTTTTCTCTTTTCTTTCTTTTCTTCTTTTCCTATTGTTGCTACGTTCTCGAGATGGGAAATCAAATAGCAGCCCATGTGCACAATTTCCATGCCAAGTGTTAAGTTATAAAAAAGAAAAAAAATTAGATATGATTACTTTGTCCCATCCTCATTAATGAAAAGATTAGGATATGATTTTTATTTTATTTTATTCTCTCCTAAATGGCTGGTAACGTGAACATAAAAAGGAAGAAGAAAAATCTGGAAAAAAGAAAAAAACAATAGAAACCAAATCGAAAACAAAAGAAGAAAAATTTTTTGGAAAAAACCTACAACACAAATCGTGAAGAGGAAAGAAGAAAGGAAGAAGAAGAATGAAGAAAAGAAGAAGAAAAATAAAAAATAATAGGTAAGTAAAAGTATTTTAGTAGTATATATGTATAGTATATGGTATGTACATGTATATATGTAGTATTTGTATTGTATTTTAGTAAATATTACATTACCAATACACATATGTATGCATAAGTAATGAAATTAAAATATATATGTATGTATAATGATACATATGTAGGCATGTATGTACATGAATATAATATATGGTATGTGTGTGTATCTAATAAGACTATATATAATATGTATTAAGTATTTTTACAAAATAAATATAGATATAAATATATAGTGTACACGTGAAGTTGGCTAAGTATACATATATGTATACAATCTTTATTTTATATGTATAGATATAAGTATAAGTATTTGTATATTATCTATATATATTTATATATTCGGTAGTTATATATTTATGTACACATGTAAACTATATTTTATATACATATGAGTATACATATGTGTAGAAATAAAAATACATGAATATATGTAGGTGTACATAAGAGTATGTCAAATAAGTATTTATTGTTTTCACAAAATAAATATATACATATGTCTACATAGGGCGTATAACATATATTATATATATGTAGTATATCGAATATATATATGATATAATAATATCTACTAACTAAAATAAATTCATAATTATGTAAGGAGTAGGTATATATATATAT
>JAMXBB010000008.1:13614594-13636378 GCA_024138015.1 Lumnitzera littorea
TAGTTATTTTGTAAAAATACTTAATACCAATTATATGTAATCTAAAAAAATACATAATACATACTCTTTCCGTATAATATACCTATGTACATACATGTATACATACATATTTTTATACATACATATATAATTCAATTTAAGTATTTATGCATATATACATGTAATAGTAATGTTATATTTATAAAAATACCATACAAATACTACATTTATACATGTACATACTATATATTATACATTTATACTTGAAAAATAATTTACTTACCTATTACTTTTAATTTTTCTTCTTCTTTTCTTCACATTTTTGGTTTTCTAGAATTTTTTCTGTTTTCCTTCTTTTTGGTTCTTTTGATTTTGTTTTGTTTTGTTTGCAGATTTTTTTTCTTCCTCTTTTATTTTAGACGTGATCAGCAAGCTTAGGATAAGAATTAAAAAAAAAAAAAAACCATAGCCTAATCTATTCATTAATGAGGATGGGACAAAGTTAATCATTTCCAATTTTTCTTTTATTGTAAACTTAACACTTGGCATTTTAATTTGATAACATGGGCTGCTATATTTCTAATTTTCTTCTTGTTTTGCAAGACGTGGCAAGCTAAAGGAAAAGAAGAAAAGAAAGAAAAGAGAAAAAGAAAAATGAAGAAAATAAAAATTAATAATAAATATATGTAATGTTTCTAAACATATAAATTATAACAATACTTATCATAAATTAATTTTGAAATTTTTGTGAAAATTTATCAATTTAATTGGTACCCGTTATAATTATAATTTTTACAAGTTATTGTAGTAATTTCATTAAAATTTTACACGAATAGGCGATTTAGTCAAAAATTATAATCGACTATAATTGTATGACTATCGAATAATATTTAACTATTTTATAGGCTTATATTTATAATTTTAGGGTTTCGAACAAATTTAGGTTTAATTTTGATTAATAATGCATAAATCAGTTTTAGGGTTTTAGTACGCGATTTAGGGTTTCGATCAATTCCTAAAGTTTTGTTATCGGTATTATATTTGATTTATTAAATTTTATAATATTTTATTGTTACTAGTCTCATCGACTTATTATACAGTTTAAGACACCCGGATTTAAATTAGGGTTCAACTACTGATTTCCTAAGGTTTACATAAGTAAATACCTAAGCTTGGGGAGCTTCTAATCATTGCTTCAAGAAGAACTAGAAGGGAGCTACTTAAGGAAAGGAACATCAGTAGCAAAGAGACTTATGGTAGAAATTTGGGGATTGGCTAAAAGTCTCACTTAGATGTGCTAGATAATATTCAAGATGTAGCAAATATTGAACTTATTAATTTTGAAGATATAGATGGAAGGGGAAGAAAAGATTTAAGGGTATTTCCTAATTCATCAAGATTAAAAGAAGGAAACAATGAAGAGGCTATTATTGAGAATGGGAGAAGAAATATTAAGGAAAGTAATGGTAAGTCAAATAACTACAATAATAGTGATCATTCTACTATATCTTAAGGTAGTAATGATAGGAGTTTACTAAAAAGGAAATGAGTATGAACACAAAGGCCCATTTGATAGATGGCCAACTAATTGAGATACGAAAGGAGATTTCTTTAGATAATTAAAGCAATTGAGTGGTTATTTTCCAAAGGCCCAATTTAATGGATAGGGGCATAAAGCCATTATTAAATATGGTGAAGAATGTTGATGCCTCTTTAATTAAAAGAACTTATCCTATGGTAGGCCTCCTAACGTAAAAGGGGTTGTGATGAAGCATAGAGTCAAAATTATGTCTTCTAAAAGACAAAGTCACAATGCAAAAATTATCTAAAAGAGAGAAGGAGGTAGATAAGGCATGGGATAACATTATTATGGAAGAAGATAACGAGTTTGAATTAGCTAAGGAGGAGAGCTCTGGGATGGAAAGTGAGGACGATATGGATTCAGAGGATATTTTTAGTAGATAAGATGGTGTTGCTATTTCTTTTTAAGGTGTATTGAGTCACAAGAACTATAACCTCTTATTTTGGAGTGATTAAGGGGTGGATAGTAAGCCTTCTATCAGGAATTTTAAATTGTTCAAAGAAAGATATAAGCCTCAAATTGTTGTGTTGCTTGAGCTGAGAGTAAGTAAGCTAAAAGTTAATTATGTGATTCAATGATTGAGATTTCAATCTTGTCATAGTGTTGCATCTTGTGGATTTGTAGAAGGAACTTAGGTTCCATGGTTTGCAAGTGTGGCAGTGATTATTTTGAAGAATGATGTTTAATTCATTTTACTAAAGATTGACTATAGGTTAATGAAATCATTTTTCCTATCAACGATGTATGGATGTCCTTTAGGTGGTCCAAATGTGTCGTAGAGGGATTTAGGTGGTGGAAGTTATTAGTGAACCCCTTTCTTTAGGAATTTTAATGGAGCTTATATCTTTCCCTAAGATTATATATATTTTTTAGGTATATTAAGTCTCATGAACTTTGACCTCTCATTTTGAAATTGTTAAGGGGCAGGTAGTAAGTCCTTTATTAGGAATTTTAAATTGTTTAGAGAAAAATATAAGCTTTAAATTGTTGTGTTGCTTAAGCTAAAAGTAAGCAAGTTGAAAGTCGATTGGGTGATTCAATGTTTGAGTTTTCAATTTTCTTATAGTGTTTCATCTTGTAGATTTGTAGAAGGAACTTAGGTTCTTTGGTTTGACTATTTTGAAGGATGATGTCTAGTTTATTTTACTAAAGATCAACTACAGGTTAAGGAAATCATTTTTTTTTCCTAACATTAGTGTATGGATGTCCTTTTGATGGTTGAAATGTGCCATGAAGGGATTTGGGTCATGCAAGTTATTAGTGAAATGGAGCTTATATCTTTCCTTAAGCGCTTATATATATATTAAGTGTATTAAGTCTCATGAACTATAACCACTCATTTTGGAATTGTCAAGGGGCGAGTAGTAAGTCCTTTATTAGGAATTTTAAATTGTTTAGAGAAAAATATAAGCCTCAAATTGTTGCGTTGCTTAAGCTAAAAGTAAGTAAGCTAAAAGTTGATTGGGTGATTTAATGTTTGAGTTTTCAATTTTCTTATAATGTTTCATCTTGTGGATTTATAGAAGGAATTTGGGTTCTCTGCTTTGTAAGTGTGGTAGTGACTAGTTTAAGGAATGATGTCCAGTTCATTTTACTGAAGATTGACTATAGGTTAAGAAAATTAATTTTTTTCCCTAACAGCAGTGTAAGGATGTCCTTTGAATGGTTAAAATGTGCCATGGAGGGATTTAGGTGGTGGAAATTATTAGTGAACCACTTATTTTTAGGTGTATTCTAGTCCAAAATTTACATGGCAAAGAGTTGTAGTTATGGATAAATTTGATTGAGTAATTGGAAATTTACAATGGTAGGTAAATTTTCTAGAGAAGCATATGTAGCATTTAGCTAAGTTAGGTTTTGATCATGGAGTTGATTCTTCTTCAATTAGGGGATTCTAGTACAATTACTTTTAGGTCTTTCCACTTTCTAGCCTTATGGGTTACACATTTAGAATGGTGTTAGCTTATAGCGGATAATTGAAATAGAGAGATATTATTCGTAATTGCATTAAAGAATTTAGTGATAAGGTTATGCAAAGGAACGAAGCATTTTGGCAACCTATATGCTAAGAAAAGTAGATTGTTGGCAAGACTAGAAAGGATTCAAAGGGCATATGAGACTCATTCAATAAGAAATCTTAAAAAGCTAAAGTCAGAGCCACAAGATGAACTAGCAAATACCTTGGTGTAGGAAGAACTTCTATGGAAATAGAAGGTGAATTATGAGTTTATAAATTTGGGTAACTACAATACAAAGTGTATCATGCTATGTAATAGTGAATTTTTGCCCTCTTTAATGAGTGATTGGTGATGTGGCAACCAAGTTATGCACTTTACCAACTAGTCTTCATTTTACTACGGTCTCATTGTTGATCTAGTCTAATGAACAGGAAGACTTTAGGCCTAGCCATCCAATGGACTAGAAAAGCTTAACCTACCTTAGTTAAATGTTTGAATTCAAATGAAGTGAATAGTTTGGCAACAGATAACCTCAACCGCGTAATTTCCTACTTCCCATGACATCTGGCATGTGATTGAATTAAGGAGTTGCCACATGTTTAAGGTAGTTGAATTGCCTATCACTTCAATTATTGAATATATGCCTATAATCATGGGAGCACAATTACTATAAGAACTCTCTACATACTCTACTACTTGCTCGCCTACTTTCTCTTTAAAGAATACTCAAGTAAAATTTAACTTAGGTATTGGAGTGGCTATTCCAAACTAGCCTTGGTATCCCTAAAGCCTAACTTGTTTCTCTCTTTCAAGAATCATCAACTAATGTGTATTTCAATCGATAACATTTTGATGCCTATTTGTTTTAGGGCATTTCATTGATGGCTAAGACTATATTAACTAAAAGTGATGGTGCTTAAGCTACTTCCCTACAATTGCCTGGGGTGAGTAAGCACCACCTTTATATGATTGGCTAGCTAGATTAGAGTAGCTTTAGGCTGATTTAGCCAAAGAAAATCAAGAATTATCCAGGAAAATGGATGAGATTTTGAATTTGGTTTGAAATAATAGCTCGCCTAACTGGAACCCATGAGCACAAGAACAATAGTATTGAGGATTTTGGTAATTTAATCCATTCTCTTGAATTGGTAAGGAAGTAGGTTAGAGTAACACTTAAAACTCTAGCCCCTACACTTAAGAAGGTAGACAAGGGAAAGTAACCACAACAAGTACACTATGCTGGTCCATCGCATATAAGAGCTTATACTTCAACTATTCACTAATTTACCATCTAGAAGAGTTCATTTGTCCTAGAAATTCTTGAAGAAGTGATATGACACATCAAACTAACACATTTTGCAATTTATGATGGGATAAAAGACCTTGAGGATCACCTTAAATATTACTACACTCTTGACAAGTTGCACAACTTGAGTAGTGTGTTAGCTTGTTAAGCATTCCTCTCAACATTACGGAATGTTGTAAGTACATATTTTAAACACTTGAAGTAGAACACTATAACATGTTTTGAGGATTCAACAAAGTTGTTTTTACAACAATTCATTATGAGCAAATTCCTTGTTAATTATTCTTTTCTCCTTAACATTATCAAACAAAGATCTGATGAGTCAATTAGGGAGAATCTAGCTTGATTTATGGGTAAGATGGTTCAAATCCATGCAGTAATTGATGGAGTAAAGCCATAAGGAGACTTCTTTAAGTATCTAGCTTAGCATAAATCGAAAACATTTACAGAGTTTAAGGCTAAGGCTACTTCCTATATTTGATAAGAGGATAATATAAAAGCCCGACATGAGGCTGACCAAAGCAAAAACGATTGGAAGAACAACATGAATAAAAGGAGTGTAAAGGATGGACTTGGTGGTTAAGATGATCAATACTCAAAAAGGGGTAGTAATGAAAGGAAAAGACTACGAATTCCACCCTACTTTATCTATACCCCCCTCAATTGTCCAATATTAGACATATTGATGGAAGTACGAAATTAGAGGGTACTTCAATGGCTTGAACAAATGAGGGTAAATCCATTATGAAGAAATTCAAATAAATATTGTGATTTCCATCATGATAGAGGTACAACACGGATGTGTGTATACAACTTAAGAATGCTATTGAGGATGCAATCTAAAGAGGCTATTTGAGTAAGTTCCTAGCTTATGATGCCAAGAACATTGAGTGAACAACACAGACGAGAAGATCAAGATGATCAGCCTCCTTAGGCTAGAAGGGAGGTGAGAGAAGGAGGCAACAACAATAAGGCCCCAAATGTTATTATAACCACCATTGTTGGGGACCCTCCAATTTAAGTCAGTCTTGCTCTTTGAGCTTGACTAATGCCATAAATTATGTTTGCAATGACTAGGTTGTCATGCCTTGAGAGTAGTAGAGCCATAACAGTCTTGCTATGTACACCAAATTATGATAGAAGCTAACCACTCAACCGCTATCATAAACTTGATATACATGAGGCATATATGACTAAACAACTCTAAAGCATCTTCAATCTAATATCCAAAGTAAAATAGAGACATTTGATTCATATAATTCCTTCAAAAAACAGAAATTTGATTCTTATGTTTATTTTTGAAAGATAGATATTTACATGGAATTTTTATACAAATAAACTTATTAAAGATTTCAAAATCATTTTGATAATAAATATAAGATAAAATAATTATTCCAATCTATTTTCTTCAGTTGATATGAGTCTTAGTCGATCTCTTAAAGACTTAGAGTACTAATATTAACCTTAGCTCTATTATCTAACTGGAAAATTGTAATGGGTTGAATGAATTAAAAATGCCAAAATTAACAAACTAATCTAATTATGAGACTAGACTAAGCAATTTAGGAAGTGATAAAATTAAGAACGACTTCCAAAAGGCAAACAACATATTTAGGAATTGTTTCCTCTAGTGTTTAACATGTGACCACTAAAAATCTATTCAATTCCATATCTACTATCCTTAATTGAAGGAATTCGCAATTAAAGTTAATACCTTTCTCAAGCAAATTAACCTTATCCTTAAATTATTTACAAGATCTCTTCACTTAGTAATATAATTTAGAATTATATAATATATAATGAATTCTTATAAAAAAAATAACAACTTTCCAGAAGAATTATACACCTTATCTCTAAGTATACATGTAAGTCTCTTTGTAGACACCTCATTTTTGCTTCTTTTTTATTTATTTTGTTTTAGAATTTTTAGAGGGGTCCTAAAATAGGAAAAATACAAAAAAAAAAAGAAATTTAAGAAAAGATAAAAAAGTAGAAAATACAAAAATACAAAAAAGAAATAGAAAATTAAAGAAAAAGATAAGAAATTTAGGAAAAATAAAAAAAAGGAAAGTAAGCAAAAGCACAAAAAATGAGAAATTGAAAAAATAAAAAGATTTAAGGAAATTAGAAAATAATAATTTTTTTAGATAATTTAAATAAAATAGAATTTTTTAATTAAAATAAGGAAAGGGCCGTTGGCCATGAGCTTAAATTTGAATCTAATTTAGGTTGACTTGATCTTAGTTGTACATATGGATAAGGCATAGGCCAACGATTTAACAAATAAGTATACGGACATAGCATTGGGTTTAAGCATGAGATTAGGGGTTCAAATCTTGTAAGAGGTAGTAACTATTTATTTTTGTTTCTACAACACATACCGCATTGCCATGTGTTAAGGTTTCATTGTAGCACGTGTTAGGGTTTCATTGTGCCACGTATCTTAACATGTGGTGCCCTCGGATTAGATCACGCAGACATGGTGCCACATGACATGCAACGTCAGCATCTATACCACATCAACTGCCATGTGGCCCCTAGGAGATACATGGCATGCTAACATTAGATGACATGGTTAATGTAGTGCTACGTCGGCCCCTTTCCCCCCCCTTTCCTTTCTTTTTCCTCCCTTTTCCCTCTCTTTCCCCATGAAAATAGTCTAGTCCATTCACTTTGTGTTGATTTTTTTCGTAAATCTCATACATAAGCATACAATATCTTCCTTCAATCTCTTACTCTACATAGCCTTCTTCGAATCAAGTCCAAAAACAAGACTAGGTTTAATTAATTTCAAGCCTAAATTGACTCTCAAAAATTGGAAAACACTCAAATTTCGGAATCACACATTCATGCCCAATTCGCCATTGATGGACTTTTCGAGCTTATACAAACAGTAATAGCTATAAATTAGACTCTCCCATTTATACCTAAGCAACAGGTCACTCTCAAACACTCTCTCTCTCTTCTTCAATTACTTTCTCTCTTTAGGTTGTGGCTACCTACTCTCTCTCTAACTTAACTCGTTTGTTTTTCACCTTAGAAGCTTGAAACCACAATTGCTAAACTCCCCATGCCACCAGCTTCTGAAACTACCTTCACTCAACCACTACCATACCCCTTAGCCATGTCTTTGAGCCACCACTGTAGAGCCTTAACCCCTATCACAACCACCCATTTGAAATCCCTAACACCATCTCACAATACTCTAATCCAACTTGACCATTAGCTTTGTGACACCCCAAAACTAACTCCCCTCATACTCCCAACGACCACCATATAGGATAGCCATCACCACCAGTCATGGCTAAACCATGCACAACTACTAAACAAACACCTCAGGTTGCAGCATTCACTCTATCCCCCCTAACTCCAATTTAAAACCCATAAAAGTGCCCTTTTCCGCTCAATTGGGTAATTGGCACCAACTTAGATGAGTGGACAAGTTGCTGCTGTTGAAGACCTAACCTACAACTCGTTAGAGCTCTGAGATCATAATCGACCCAACCTGAGATCTGATCGCCTTAACCTAGGTCCAACTCGTATACCACTTACAAGTCTAGCTTATCCTTCTTTTGTTGTTTAGTTATTTATTTATTTATTTATTTTGTTTATTTTAAAAGAATAATAGAAATAGATAAAATAATAAATAAGATAATATAAAAATAATAATAATAAAAGTAAATAAATAAATAGATTAATGAATAGAAATCATTTTGACACTTAGAAAAATTGTGTTTTTCAAAAATAAAAATAAGTGGACCCTTTCCAAATTATGACTATTTTAGAGTTTCAAAAAATAAAACACCGATTAGGACTCTTTAGAAGAATTTCCTTAAATAAATCTAATCGAGTAAAAAGGTAAACCCAACTTTTTTTCAAAAATTAAAATCAAATGACCTACTAAAGTTTTCACAAACGAACTATGGAAGTTTAATCTTGAATAGTGAGTACGTAGGCACTCATATGTATGTATGGGGCAACTTAAACTATAGAAAAATTTCCATTTTCATCTTTTGTAAGTAATTGATCGCTTTATCTTATTAGAATTAAATCAAGTTGCATGTAGCTAGATTTCATTAAGGGTAATTTTGAAAAGTGATATTAAAACCAAAAAGTTAAAAAGTGGTACCTATTAAAGATTTTAAAAAATTAGCCCTTAGATCTCGATCTTTGGTTTTCAAAATCGGTTTTATCGAAAGATCAATAGTTAAGTTATAATCAATCTATCCAATTTGTTATAACTTAACTCTTTTACCTAACTACGATTGGGTGGCGACTCCAAACAACTTTCAATATAAAATTACTGGTTTTCTTTATACCTTAGTCAAGGGTCAATATTAAATTAGTAGGATTTAATATTGATCAATTTAAAAAGAACTGGGAGGAAAAAACCAGGCTTGATAGCTTAGTAACTCCATTAAGGATGTAAAAACTTTTCAAAATTAAATTTGCTTTTCAAAATACTTGTGTTATTTATTTATTTCATGTAATATACTTGTTTTTAAATTATTGTATTCATTTTTACATTGGAACATTGGGGAAATGATTATATCAAGGATATAAGGTAGATACGGTTGAACCCAAACCATCTTATAACCCTAGGAGAGGAGCCATTATGTAAGTTCTGAGTGTAGTGAAGCAATTGCCACGTGGGGCCGATTAGGTTACCCTACTTAAACTTCGATGTGTCCAAAGAATCGCTTATTAGAAACGTATGAGGTCATAGAGTTTAAGGACTTATAAAACCTACCCTTCTTGCATACATTTTTTGGGTTTGGCAAATAGCTAATAAGGCAGCATTGTTATATAAGAGAAGAAGAAAAAACAACAAACTTGAAGCTTCTTTCCTTATATTTTTCCTAAAATTCACTTTTAGCTTCTATTTATCTGTTATTAACTTCATGTATGTACTACTATCATATTTATTTTGCATGCCATATTCATTGGGATATCGGAGGTCATTTGCTGCATTAAAGATATAGAGTAGATGCAGTCAGACCAGGTTATCTTAGGACCCTAGGAGGGGGGCCATTGTGTAGGCTTTAGGTGTTGTGGCATAATCACCGCTCGGGGTTAATTAGGCTACCTCACTTAAGCTCGATGTGATCAATGAAAGTGTTATTTAATAAATGAGGTCATAAAACTTAACAACTTTTTTAAAACCTACCCTAATTGCAGTCATGAACCCTTTTCCTAAAATTGGCAAATCAATACGATGTGGCAAGACTAAAAAAATTTGTGAAGTTTCCTAATCTTTTCCTTGTGAATGTTTTTTTTTTCTTATCTTTAAAATATCGACGTAATCCTTATGTAAATAAAATAGTTCTAATGTAATTTTCTTTTCATCTTTTTTATAGAAAATGGTTAGGTCCTCTCTTATATTAGCCTTTTTTAAAGAAGTCCATATTCACAAGCCTCTAGAGCCCATGGAGATACTTAGAAGATGGTTTCAACTTTTTAATCTAGACCAATAGAAATTCATTGAAGATAAGATTAGGCTTGTCCTCTCATTGCTTAGAGTCCAGACTAATATCACCATGGTATGGCTTTTGGTCCATTTTTAAGATCTTCAAAGTCAATCTTTTCATTTTGGCCCATGCCAACTGAGCCTAATCATTAAAGAATACTCCTATTTGTTAGGAGTCCCCTTTGTCAAAAACATAAAATATATCCCGGATATCATAGATAACTTTGTAAAGATTTTCAAAATGCTCTTAAGCCTCTGAGAATCTTAAATATGAAAAATTTGGGTAGATCCCCATAGGAGAATTACTAAGGTGGACGATCTTTTTACTTAGTTTGCCACCTTGTCCATCTACAACCAGAAACTCTTTGGTGATAGCTTTGAAGATTGGCAACAATATAGGATCAACACCTGTATCTTGGTAACATTTGAAACTATTTTATTTCCTAATGGGATATTTCACATACATCATAGGATTGCAGAGCTAGTGACCCAATTTTTAGAAGGGAAATCTTATGTCCCAACACTACTAGCAGCACAAGCTAGATCACTCAGTTGTCCACAAGAAGAGAAGAATGGAGAATTAAAAACTAATATGGCCTTACTTATAGTTTGGTTTATCAACCATACTCGAAGCCATAAACTTGATTTCCTTCATAAACAAAGCGTCCAAAAGATTAGTCCCATTGATGCATTTGCTACTATCATTGAACTACCCAAAGATATTGCTACCTATTACTAGGTCAGAGCTTTCTAGAAGTTCCATACTGAAGATATCTCCCAGGTTGCTAGATGGATCAAGGTAACTGAGCTAAAGAAAAGAAAGAAGATTAAAGAGGAGCTAAGACACCATAAGAAAAAGAGGATCTAGACTTTAGGGATTATTTGTAATAAATTTTTGAATAATTTAAGGGAAACTTCAAAGATGCAATAAAAATCATTTTCCTTGCCACGTCGTATGTCATTTTACTAGCTCTTCTCTTTGCATTCACATGCTCTCATATTGCAATTTTTATCTTGCTTGTAAATATTCATTAGTTTCTATTTGAATAATATCATGAGAGTTGTATCCTTAAGTTTCTAAATATTTGATTTACAAGTCCTTTTCTCTATACCTTCTACTCTAACTTTTTCCAATCTTTTCTCCTATACATCCTTAGGATCATTTTTCTTGAAAGATTGTAAATATTTAGGCCCCTATTCTCTTATAAATGTTTTTCTACTCCTTTCTCACAACTTATTTTATCCTTATATGCCATTTTTTTCTCCTTTTCTCTTTCTTAAGAAGAAGAGTATTCTTTCAAAAAAGAAAATAAAATGAAGAAGTTGTCAATAGGTGAGGATTCTTATCTAGAATAATGGCCAATAGCAGAAATAACGACAAACTTGATGGCACCAACCTTGTAGAAGTAAGGTTTCTTTCAATGGAGTAAACTATGGAGAAAATCACAGATCAGTTGAGTTTCCTTGCCGACAGTATTGCTTTACTTAGAGCTATGTCAAATGAAGAGCACTTTAGGACCCATTGTGGAAAGAATATTGAGGCCCCACCCTTGGAAGCGAAAGAGAACTATCTAAAGGCTAATCCAACTGTTGAGTCTTTTGAATCAGAAGGGGTCTATCCAAAAGTCAACCCAACTTTTGAGCCTAACATATATTCATTCCGAATCAATAAAAAGCTTATTAACTCTAGGGCTAACCAAGATAGTTTAAAAGAATCGTAAAGGAAGTTGACCCAACAAATCACTGAGAAAATGAGGGTGATCGGAGGCTATGATGGATTCGAGTAAGTTAAGATCGTTGACCTTTTCGCATTTGATATTAATGCCTATTCAAAATACCAGAGTTAGAGAAGTACGATAGGATCGGATGCCAAAAGCTACACACCAAATTATACATCTATAAGATGAGCAAATATGTTCAAAATAATCAACTTATGGTACAAACTTTCCAAGATAGTTTGATAGGGCCTACATTAACTTGGTATGCCTAGCTCGATCTTAGCCAGATCAATACTTAGGAGAAGTTTGCTTGAGCATTCTATGAGCAATATAAGTTCAACATTGAGATAGCTGCTTTGATTTGGGACTTATGCATAATGAGAAAAAAGAAAAATGAGTCATTTAAGGAATACGCCCAAAGATGGAGGGGCATTATAGCTAGAATCATTCCTCCTCTCCTTGAAAAAGAATTAATATCTGTCTTTATTGACTCATTTGAGGAACCATATTATGGATACTTATTGGGTAACACAATGGCCAGCTTTGCGGACATTGTATTTGTCAGGAGTCAAATTGAAGAAGCCATAAGGACAGGGAGGTTGACTGAAAAAAGAACAGCCCCATTGCATTTAAAGGCATCTATAAATACTACAACACCGAAACTTGCACTAAGTAGAAAGGGCTTGAAAATACCTAAAAGGAAGTTTAGTCAGAGCCTTACCTTATTATCTCAAGTCTCAACCAACTAAGAAACGAGGCCTTATTGTAACAGAAAGCTGCAACGCCAGGATATAAGCCGAGGAAATATAACCCAAATGCATAATGTGAATATCATATGGGTTTGCGGGGGCATTCTACTAACAACTACTAGGAATTGAAGAATAGAGTTCAAGACCTAATTGATGCAAAGGCAATCTAATTAGACTCAATTCAAGCATAGGGTTAGATTTCACAACGTTTGTGAAAGACAAGTGATTTAAACAAAGTGTTTTGTTTGCATTTCTTCTATTTTAAGATATCTCATTAGTTAAAAGGTTTAGAATAAAGAAAGGCAAGATGAATCCCAAACACCAACCCTAAGACACTTTGAGAGATGAGTGGCATCATTGTGAGGATATTGGACTCATTCCTTAGAGGAAGTTTATCTTGCATTGAATACCTAAATCAAAATGAAGTTAGGCGATCTTTTCAATATCCTAAACATGAGATCCTTTGTTGAACCTGTTGAACCTTTTATTACAGTATTTTGAAAAATTAAACCTTATCAAGAATCACCCCTACAATGGGGCAAAAAGGAGGTTAAGAGCATCTATAAGAAGAAAATAGTTAAAACTAATTTGTGCTTGCATTAGTTGCATCAATTCAAAAGTAATTGTTACCACTGATAACTAATTTCCTCTATGATGAAGAAAGCAATCCATTATAAACACTAAAACTACATACGCTTTGAGCTATAAGCTAAAACAAAGAATAATTGTTTTTCCTTAAATGAAAAAGAGAAGAAGAAAGAAAAAAAGAGAAGCAAGAAAAAAGAGGAAAAAATGAAAAGTGTGCTTGACATAGACAAGGTGATTAAGTCTAGAGCCCCAAAACCCAAGAGGACAAGGGGCACAAAAACTTGTTCTTGAATTAAGACCTACATTTCAAAAAAAAAAAAGAAAAGAAAAAGACTATAAAAACACAGTTAAAGCAATTAAGCATGAAAGAAGCCTGGGTAAATACCAAAGTTTCCCTCTAAAGAAATTACAGTTGACATATGGCTCATAACCCACCTATAATTCTACCCTTCCTTAAAGGCCCTTTTGATAAAAAGAGATAACTTATCCTTAGTAAAAGTTACATTTGAAACTAGGGCAAGCATAATTTTAGTTTTACATATAAGGTTCTTGACTTGTAAATACGGGTTAAAGAGTAATAATTTCATTAAAAGCCATTTTAGTAATATCCATTTTGAAACTAAGGACTAAAAGCCTTTATTACATTACAGTCTGAAAATGAACTAACAGATTGATTAAAAATGTATTACTTATAAGGTAGACCATAATTTTTATAACCAAAGTCAAAAGAGAGGAGTTTAAGCCGAAAGTGTAAGGAAGTCTTTTTAGACTAAACCTAACTTTAATGAGATATCCTTTGATAAGAAGAAATTTGAAGAAGTCATGGAAGGTTATTTGCCCCTTAAAGGAAAGAAAAGATTCTCTTAGACTAAGGTGGTTTGAGAGATCAAGTTGTTATGTCGCTGAAAAGCCTATGTACTATTGGGAGAATTTAAACTTGTTAGCAAGTCAATAGGTTTAAATCCTGCTTAAGTTAGTGAGCCTAAAAAAGCATGACCAAGTTTTCCAAATCGATTCTAACTTAAGGTTGCTAGTCTTTGAAAGACGCTCTTACTTAGGTTTGTAAGCCTAAAAGGGCACGACTAGGTTTTCCAAATTGATTCTAGCTTAAGGTTGGTAGTCCCTTAGAGACACTTCCGCCTAGGTTAGTGAGCTTGGAAGGGTATGACCATGCTTCAATTATTCTTTTCAGCTCTTAGAGCATCTCCTTCCTCTTTAACCTTTTTCACTAAATCTCTAGCGGATCAAGCCTAGGGTAACTAGCTATTTGTTATGCTACTTAGGTCAAAGTTCACCCTAAGGATAAAAATATTGTCTCTTTTATCTTTATAATAAAGTTTTGCTTAAACTTCATCACAAAGAGAGATAGTTATAAATACCCTATTTTTGCCCTCTTTTATTTATTTTGTTTTAAAATTTTTGGAATTTTTAGAGGGTCCTAAATTAGGAAAAATATAAAATATGTATATATAATTTAAGAAAATCCAAAAAAATGATAAAAGTAGAAAATACAAAAATACAAAAAAAATAGAAAATTAAAGAAAACCTAAAAATATATAAGAAATTTAGGAAAAAAAAAATGAAAAAATTAAAAAAATTAAAAAATTTAGAAAAATTGAAAAGTCACAAAAGGTAAAAAAAAAAATGAAAAAAATAAGAAGATTTTAGGAATTTTGAAAATACTATTTTTTTTTATAGATAATTTAAATAGAAAAGAATTTTTTAATTTAAATAAGGAGAAGGCTATTGGGCTTGAGCTTAGATTTGAATCTAATTCAAGCTGACTTAATCAATATAGATAAGGCATAGACCAACGGCCTAACAAATAAGTATATAGACATAGCATTGGGTTTAAGCATGAGATTAGAGGTTCAAATCTTGTTAGAGGTAGAAACTGTTGCTTTTTTTTTTTTTTTCTACAATACACACCGTACTGCTACGTGTCAAGGTTTCACTATACCACATGTCCTAACACGTAGCACCATTGGATTGGATCATGCTAACGTGGCACCAGTTCAGTGTCTATATTACATTAATTGCCATGTGTGCTCCCTAGAGACACATGGCATGCCAACATTGGATGACGTAGCTGACGTGGTGCTACGTTAGCCCCTTTTGCCTCCCTTTTCTTTCTTTTTCCTCCCCTTTCCCTCTCTTTCTCTAGCAAAAGAGTCCACTACATTCACTTTACCTTGATTTTTTCCATGAATCTCATACACAAGCATGCAATATCTTTCTTCAATTTCGTACTTTACATGACCTTTTCGAATCAAGTCCAAAAACAAGACCGGGTTCAATCAATTTTGAGATTAAAGAAACTCTCAAAAATTGGAAAAGACTTAAATTTTGGAATCACGTATTCATGCCTAATTCACCATTGATGGACTTTCCGAGCTCCTACAAATACGAATGGCTATAAATTAGACTCTCCCATCCATACTTAGGCATTAGAATCACTCACAAACACACACACTCTCTTCTGCGATCACTTTCTCTCTCTAACTCACAATCGCCTACTCTCTCTCTAGCTTAACTTATTTATTTTTCACCTTTAATGCTTGAAACCACAATTACTAAACTCCTCACACCACCAACTTCCAAAACCACTCTCACTTAACTATTGCTGTGCCCCTTGGCCATGTCTCTAAGCTATTACTGTAGAGCCCTAACCCCTATCGCAACCACCCCTTTGAAATCCCTAACACTACCATACGACACTCTAATCCAACCTGACTGTTAGCTTTGTGACACCCAAAACCACGAAGAATAGCCACCACCACCAGCCACGGCTGAACTACACATAACCACTAAACAACCACCTTAGGTTGTAGCATTTACTTTAACCCCCCTAACTCCAATTTGAAACCCATAAAAGTGCCCTTCCTCGCCCAATTGGGTAGTCAGAGCAAGCTTAGAAGAATAGATGAGTTGCTATCATTGAGGACCTAACCTGCGATCTGCTAAAGCTTTAAGATCCGAACCGACCTACCCCGAGATCCAACCACCCCAACCTAAGTCTAACCTGTGTACTACTTACAAGTCCAACCTATCCTTCTTTTATTGTTTAGTTTTTTTTTTTTTATTTATTTATTTAAAAGCATAATAGAAATAGACAAAATAATAAATAAATAAGATAATATAAAAAAATAATAATAAAAGTAAATAAATAAATAGATTAGTCAATAATAATCATTTTGACACTTAGAAAAGTCGGGTTTTTCAAAAATAAAAATAAATGGACCTTTTCCAAATTATGACTATTTTAGAGTTTCAAAATATAAAACATTGATTAGGACTCCCTAGAAGGATTTCCTTAAATGAATTGAACTGTGTAAAAATGTAAACTCGATCTTTTCTCAAAAATTAAAATCAAATCACTTATTAAAGTTTTCACAAACGAACTACGGAAGTTTGATCTTGAATAATAGGTATGTCAACACTTGTACGTAAGTACGGGGCGACTTAAAATATGGAAAAATTTCCTTTTCCATCTTATGTAAAATTGATCACTTTATCTTATTAGAATTAAATCAAGTCGCATGTAGATAAATTTCATTAAGGGTAATTTTGAAAAGAAAAATTAAAATTGGAAAGTGAAAAAGTGGTACCCATTAAGTGTTTAAAAAAATTAGCCCCATAATCTAGATCTTTGGTTTTCAAAATTGGTTTTATCGAAAGATCAGTAGCTACGTTATAATTAATCTACCCAATTGGTTATAACTTAACTTTTTTTCTTGACTATGGTTAGGTGGCGGCTCCAAACAACTTTCAATATAAAAGAACTAGTTTTCTTTAAACCTTAATTAAGGGTTAGTATTAAATAGATAGGGTTTAATACTGATCAGTCTTAAGAAGACTTAATTTAAAAGGAACCGGGAGGAGAAACCTAGGCTTGACACTCTTCAATTATGTCAAGATCTTAGTACCAATGTGATTTTTCAATCATCATGCATAATATCATGAATTAATACTCTAGAAATAGCAACTAACAATAGAAACACATAATTGAATAAAAAAAGATTGAAACTTTATTGGAAATTATCAATAAATGGAATAGTCACATGAAACCCTAGGTTCCATAATTCTAAATACAAGAATCTTAAGCTATTATGAGGAAATCAGAAAAAAGTTGCTACAAAATCAAGAAATAAAATATAAAAAACCCCTTTTGTTGATGAAAAATCTCTTTAATCTTGAAGTTAGGTGATGCCTTCACCTTTTCCTCCCTCTTCTCTTCAAGTCTCTTCTCCTTTAAATGTCAACAGTGATGTCCAAGACCTTCACAAGTCCTTATATAATATATCAAGAAATTTCCGTTTTCATCACCAAATACGGCTTAGGACATAATTATGTCCTTAGGTTGTGTAACTTACTAACTTTAGGTGCTGAAATCATCCTAGGTAAGACCGAGCCTAGGGACATGGTTGTGTCCCTAAGTTGTGTAACTCATTAACCAAAAATTTGTAACTCTTCCTATCATATGGACATGGCTTAGAGACACAATTATATCCCTAGGTTTTGTAACTTTTTGATCAATAGCCTTGTTTTCCTTTAACAATGAGCCTCTTAGTTGGATATGATTGTATTTGTTAATTGTATTCCACTTCATAACTCTTTCCTTTGAACTCTGAATTGAGTGAAATTTGATTCCTTTTCTTCATTTTCAATTCAAGAATGCATTCAAACCTTGAAATCAATATTTTACTCAATTAAGTATTGATTTCTTTTAAAAACAACTAAAAAATAAATGGGTAATGCTATAAAATCACCATGTAAAGTATATTTAAAATAAGAGTTATCACTCCTTACTCTAGACTTGTTGCCCAATTTTTGTATGCCTAAAGATCGGTGATCTTAATGTCTGTCTTTTAGGACTTGCAAAAGAACTATGAAGATATGAACAACCATTGCTTAGTAAGGGTATGAAGATAAAAGCATACATAGCACAACAATCAAGTAAGGTTGTCATTTAGTTAGTTAGATGCAATGCAATGTAACAAGCATATACCATCCGTACGACAGTGTCTGGTCCAACATGTAGTGAGAGAAATTGTACCTATTTTAACTCGGGTCATGGGGTTTTTGCAAAATGGAGGTGTGCTTCTCTCGAGACTTCTTTGAATCTACTACCACTAACCTTGCCATAACTCCCTCTCTTGTTACTTAGTTCGACCTTAAGGGTTAGGGAAGGCTAATTATTATTACCTTCTTAAAGGATCAGTATTTGGTTGGGAATCCTAACCACTTCCCTTAGTAGGTTATAATGCATGTTTGATTAGTGTTTTTATCCAAGTTTTAGCTTAGTCTATTTTAGAGGTGACTAACCAATTATAAATAATCAAAAGGAATGATACACAAAAAAGCAATCATAACATATAGCATAACAATCAAACAACATAGCAGAAAATTTTCAAGCACACACATTATATGCATAGAATTAACTACTTTACAACCATAAACAAGTGTACACATCAACCTCTAAGTATTTTTATATAGTACTCCAAAATACAATTAAATATTAATTCCACTTACCTAGATTCCCATTTGCTCTTATAATTCAAATGGGCCAGTCCTTTTGTCTTCGATAGTCCTTATATTGTAAATCATATTTTAGTTTTAATATAATTCCTTATATGAAAGTGTTTTAATTATTGTACTATTGTTTTAGCCTAACATTCTTTTAATATTCAACAGATATTAGTTATGAGTATTAAGTGCTATTACTTTTACATAGGTTATTTTGATCTACTACTTAATCTTCTACTAGGTTTCTTAGGTTTTTAATACCTTCTATGTATCCTTCTACTAAGGTCTTTTTGGTGTATGGTACCTTTTGCTTGAGTTCCTACTAAGGTTTTAACTTATATTGTTTAATTTGGAACATTTTACATAACCTTATACTAGGGTCTCCTAAGCTTAGAGTACTTTTTACTTAAGTTTCTACTAAGGTCCTTAATTATATTCTTTATCTATTAAACCTTCTACTCAAGCTTCTACTAGTGTTTTAACTCATGTTTTATGTTAGAGAGACCTTCTACACGAATTATGGTTATAGTCTTTGTACTAGTAAACATTTTACTAAAGCTTTTACTACTATAATTTATAATCAATTTGATTAAGGAAACTTCTACAATATCTTCTACGAGTTAGTAGTTTGCACCATCAACCACAAAAGCTTCTATAAAACCTCCTATAGCTTTCAACTTTGTTACCAGCTCATCTAGAATTTCTATTACACCTTCTATAGGCATCAGATTAGCCCCAATTTACCAAAAACTCTACTACTCATACTTTTCTCTACTTTGTTCATACCTAACCTTGCTAGAACTCGACCGGTATTAACTTGCATGGTTTGGAAACTCATCCACATCAACATGTACAACCTAAAATTTAATAAAAAACAATATTAAACACACTTAATTAACTAATGTGCCCATAATACATATATTAGGCTGAAAAATCATGGTTTTTAGGGTGAATACACTTCATATACAACAGCTAAAATATTTGATTTACTGTTGATTTTTAACAAAAACGATCAATTTATTAACTTAATGAATAATCCCTATGAACATTTAAGTAAAAATCATTAAGTTTAACTTCTGATGACCCATTTTTCATACAATCTCCTGTTCTCACTTAAAATTAAAATCAACCTATTGCATGTAACCAAAATACTACTCAAAAAGTGGTGGAAAATTAGATCTAACAAAATTATATGAAAAACAGTGGATTTTCCTTACATTTCAACTTATTGGTTTGTAAACCCTAGAAAATCAATAGTCTGAATCTTAATTTAAGTCTGAGTGTCCTAAACTGTGTCATGAGTCGATAAGGCTAGTAATAATAAAAGATTATTGAATTTAATAAATCGAATAAAACACCGATAATAAAACCCTAGAAATTAATCGAAACCTTAAATCGCATACTAAAACTCTAAATCTGATTTATACACAATTAACCAAAATCGAACCCAAACTTGATCGAAACCCTAAAACTATAACTTTAAGCCTATAAAATAACTAAGTATTACTCAATGGTGATATAATTGTAGTCGATTGCAATTATCGACTAAATCGCGTAATCGCATAAAATTTTTAACGAAATCATTAAAATAACTTGTAAAAATTATAATTGTAACAGATACCAATTAAATTGATAAATTTTCATAAAATTCCAAAATTAATTTATAATGATTATTTTTATGATTTTTATGTTTAGAAAAATTACATATAATTATTTTTTTTATTTTCTTTTTTCTTTCTTCCTTTTTCTTTTCTTTCTTTCCCCTTAAATTTCTATTGCTGCCACATTTTGGAAAAAGATAGAAAAGATCAAGAACAGTAGCCCACGTGGTGAATTAACTAAGAGGAAAAGATAAGAAATTTGATTAATTTGTCCCATCATATTTAATACATCACTTATCTTATCAATTGATCTTTAATTATATTGATTTTTTTTTTTATCAAAACCACTTAAGTTCACGTTTAGAAGAGAGGAAAACAAAACAAAAAAAAAAAAGAAAAAAAACACACAACTAATATCTACACACTAAACTGAGAAGAATAAGAAGAAAAAGAAGAAGAAGGAGGAGAGAAAGAAGAATAAAAATTAAGGATCATATCAACATATTTAGGTAAGTATATTTATTTTAGTTGTATATATATATTATATGGTATGTACATGTATATACTAAGTATTTTGTTGTATTTTACTAAATGTTTCATTACATATACATGTATGTATGCAAAAGTAGATAAACAAATATATATGTATCTCTTATGTATGTATAAATATATGTATGTAGACATGTATATATATATACTATTAGGCAGAATATACGGTATATGTATATACATGTATGTCTAAATAAGAATATATATAGTAGATATTTGGAAATCTTACTATTTGGATATAATATACATGTACACGAAAAATAAAAAAATAAATAAAATAAAATAAATAAATATATAGATGTATATATAATAAGAGTACATATAGTATGTATTTAGTATTTTCACAAATTAAATATAGATATATATATATGTGTACGTGAATATGAATATTTATGTATATATATATATATACAATCTTTATTTTCATATGTATATATATATATAAGTATAAGTATTCGTATATTATATATATATACATGTGTTTCATATTTATATATTGATGTACACATGTAAGCTATTTATATATATATATATATATATGTATATATCTATGTAGCATGAATATGTATACAATTATAATAGTAAGTATATGTCTAGCATATAGTATATAAGTATACTGTACGTTAAATAGGATATAATGTACAATAATATTTACCAAAAAAATAAGTTCATAAATATGTAAGAAATATATATATATATATATATATAGAAGTACCATAAATTAGGAAAAATAGTTACTAATTAAGTAAATTAGAAAAATT
>JAMXBB010000008.1:13636389-13660108 GCA_024138015.1 Lumnitzera littorea
TTAAAATAATAAAATTGTCAATTATATGATTTAAATAATTATTAAATCATAAATATATTAAGAAAAAGCTAAAATTAATATTTTATAACTTTTTAAATTAAAATAATAAGTTTTGTGATATTTTTATATCACAGTTCAAACTACAAATCACGTCTAAAACAGACCTCGTTACGAGAAAATACACTCGAAAACGATCAAAATAGACTAGAAGTTCATAATTATCTGAGCTAAAATGAAAAAGTTATACACGATTCAATAAAAAGCTCAAGTTAACAATTTCGCATAACTAAGTAAAGTAAACATTACAAATCACGATACCGGTTTAGCTTTAAATTCCTAAACTTATAATTTTCTATATTCCTTATTCTTAGGTAATCCCGATCTTAACCCTAAGCTGCCATCAAATTATTATAACTCTTGAGTCGATTATGGTTGAGTGAGTTTTTTCTAATGATCGCATACTTACTTGTGTTTATAATTAGCAAATATAAATTATGATTAATAATTGAATGTTGTATAAGGTTGGGTTATACTTGTGTATGATAACTGTTTGTTAATGATGAATTTACTTTAAAGTACGATAACATATTGATTATTGCATAGTAGATTTGCTAGGGATTGATTGTTTATGACCTTGTTGATCACTGAATATTAAGACTTAATTTTACTCAACTTGAAAAAGTTAACTTAAAACACGTATAATCATACTCCACATAACTAATTCTGGCTGTCACATTACACGGAGGTAGTGAGAGGCCATACGCGGGTTAATTATTTGATTGTTATAGATTTTGTACCGTGCACACGTGCGATATGACTTTACCCTGGCCCATGGGATTACTAGGTATTGGAGGCGCCAACCACCTAGCTAAGGGTCGAGTCCAAAGGCCTCTGTTTAGGAGTGAATGAGGGGCTGCGTGAACCTACTCACAATCATATATAGAACTCGTTTTGGATAAAGCTAAGAATGGATATACCATTACATTTTAAATACGAAATGCAAAGTTTCGTTATGAAATAAGTTCTAATATGATATTCGGATTTGATTGTGTCGATGTATCTCCAACCCTGACTTCAGAAGGCGTTAAATCTGAGATGCATGCAGTACCTGGTCACCTACATGTATTTGTTTGGCATACTGATTGACATGCATTCATTTGATTTAATATAATTAATGTATAACTTGATTATGGTATGGTCAAGGGGATTATCTCACTAAGCTACTTAGCTTGTATCCTTGTAGTCTTCTTTCGCAGGTTAAGTTGTTTGTGGAGTCGAGCCGCCGCATGCTCGAGGTTAGTTGTTCATCAGGGGGTCAATGTGGGAGCAAGACGTGATTAGAGTGTTCACATGATAGTTTATCTAGATTATAGATCTGAATATGTGATAAACTGATATTAGTTTGAGTTAAGAAGTTTTAAAGACCTCTTATCTGTAAATTCTTATATAAATAGATTATGTTTTATATTTCTTTATCTTATTATTAATATCATGAAATGATATTGCTCATGCTTGCGTAACTCTTGATTGTTAGTTATAGTTGTAGCCTTATGTATCATATAAAGGGTTGTCTATTGTAAAGGAATTCAATCTACAGTCCTTTGTATAGTATACAACGACTGCTACAACTAGCTCCCTCGGGTCATGACAGTTAGTTTTCCAAAAATTATGAAATAATCCTAATGAAATGAAAGGTTTTAGAAAAGCTCTTTATGCAGAAATTTTATATATGCAATAAGGTATTTACAAAAAAATTTTGGTAAGAAAATCACATTGTCCGGCTTTTCAAAAATCAAATTGAAATTGCTTCCAAACAATCCATTTCTTAAGGGCAATATATAAAGAGAAATATTTATACAAAAATAATAATTTCTCATGAAAATATGCTTAAAATTATGTAAGAATAAATTTTTCTAGAATTTTTACATAAAATTTGATGTATTAACCAAAATTTGAAAATCCGATGGAATATCAAACTCACCCATGTTTGGAGCTACGATGGCTACTAGGGGTAGAGCTATTGTTGGTAAGGAAAGGCATTAGGTAGAGGTCTTAGTGGTAGTGACCACTTATTGTTGGGTTCTCTCTTGGTGTGGGAACTCTACAAACCTATATTTGTGCAGAATTTTCTAATTTTTCTGAATTTCTCCAAAAGTCCCCAAAATTTCCATAAAATATCCTTATGTTTTTGTCAATTTCTCTAGAGTTTTGATTCACCTAAAAGGATGCAAATGGTGTTATTTAAGGGTTTATATAAGTCTTAGGTTAATGAGTAGGTGGATGGCATGTATGACTAGTGTCATGTTTTACTTTTTTCTAAATTGCCAAATGTTTAGTGGTTTGGTAAAACTATCGTCTAATCTATATTTTCACTCATGGTTTTGTCTCAAAACCATCTAATCCCATGGTTGTAAGAAACTAACAACTCATTCTTGGTTCTTAAGAAAACCATGAGCTTTACTAACTTATCACTTAAGTTTATTATTTATAATATTTTAGGTTAGTTGTTATCCTTGTATAGAAGCTTCTACAGCCCATGCTCTATTACTTAACTTAGTTATATATTATTTATTGTAATTATTTTATTATATTTTATTTTTTATAACATTTACTAATTTTCTTATTTATTTAATTTAACTCTATATCCCTTTTGTATTTTGCATTGATTTTCGATATTTCAAAATTAATGAATGCATTAGTTTTATCATTTTAATTTATAATAATATTTTAATATTTGATTACAGGATTTAAATTTATGGAGTCTTTTTGACCAATTTTTATGATCCTAATGTTTATTTTGAGACTATTCATGCAAACTTTTCTCATGTCCTTAATTTGAGAGCTCAAAATTCTATGATTATAGTTCATTAAGTCTTTTACATATTATTCTAAATACTATTTTATTTATATATATATTTTTATCTTTTTTGTCATCATATTAAATTTTTATATTGCTAGCTATGTCTAATATCTCATCGATTTAGTTATAGAGTTTAACAATTATCTTGTTTTTGATGGATAACAAATTAAAATTTGAAAATTTCAACTTTTAACTTGTATTTATATTTTATTATTTTCTCTTAAGTACCTAAATTCTTTAGGGTGTTTTAACAAATTTGTAACCTTAACATGGATTTCAAGTTATATCAAATAAGTTTTCATATGCATCTTAAATTTTTAATGCTAAGGCTCTAGTTGATAAAGTTTGGGTCTCATACAAGGTAAGAAAATAAAGGTTAACAACTCCATTTCCTTTACAAAAGAGGATTATGAAGGCATAGAAAGACCTTACAATGATACATAAGTGATCAATGCTAGGATCGTCCATTTTGAAGGTAAAAAATTTTAATTGACATAGGAAGTTCGACATATATTATATTTCAGCTTGCCTTCAACCAAATTGAGTTAAAGATTAACCTATGACTATGATCTGTATGCCTTCAACAACCAGCCTATATGAGTAATTGGAGTTATTACACTCTTAATCTAGATTGGAGATTATGATAATGTGGTAGAAGACAAAGTAGACTTCCTCGTCATTAAGTGTTGGTCACTACATAATATGATCATAGGTCGGCAATGCCAGAACTTGTTTAGCATAGTTCGTTCAATAGTACATTTAAAGGCCGAGTTCTCCATTCTTAAAGGGGTTAGAGTTTGTAAGGAAGATCAAGCACTACCTAAGTCATTATATTTGAGAGCACTTAAGTACAAAGAAGTTTTCACATTGAGGCAAATCCTGAAAGTAAGTCCAACAGTATGGAAAGTGTTGAAGAAGTTCAACTTAGTAGCAAGCTTAATAAAACCACTAAGATTAGGAAGCCATTGTCGATGAAGATCAAACATGATGTAATAAGGTTCCTTCATGATAATGTTGATGTGTTTGCATGGGTTCTCTCAAATGTACTGGGCATCTCGAGAGAGGTCATGACATACAGATTAAAGATAGATCCTAATGTAAAAGTTGTTTAATAGAAGAAAAGATACTTTACCACCGAATGGTAAGTTATAATTAATGAAGCAAATGGTAAGCTACAATTAAAGAAGAAGTCTAGAAGTTATTGAAAGCAAGATTCGTAAGGGAAGAGCCTTACCCAATGTGGCCAGTCAAGAAGTCAAATGGTAAATGGCATATGTACATAGACTTCATGATCTGAACGAGGACTGCTTGAAGGATTGCTTTCTCTTGTTGAGGATTGACTAGATGGTGGATTCAACTGTAGGGAATGCTTTGCTCAATTTTATGGATGCGTTTTCTAGAAGAACCAAATCCATAAAAAAGGAGGATGAGGTGCATACCTCATTTCTCATAAACTTTAGAATGTATTGCTATATAGTCATGCCCTTTGAGTTGAAAAGTACTAGTGCAACTACCAAAGACTAGTGACAAAGATGTTCAAGTCTCAAGTCCACTACAATGTTGAATTATATGTCAATGACATGATAGTCAAGAGCAAGGAAGAAGATTAGCACCTTGTCGACCTATACGAGACCTTTGACACATTAAGGAGATATAATATGAAGTTGAATTGGTAGAAATGCATTTTTGGAGCCACATTAGGAAAATTTTTAGGTTACATGGTTACCCAATGGGGCATTGAGGCAAATCCTAAGAAGATTGAAGTTATTAAAAACATGAAGTCCATAAGTATGATTAAGCAAGTTTAGGAATTGATAAGTCGAATTGCCATCTTGAATAGATTTGTCTTAAGGAGCATAGATAGATGCGTCAAATTTTTCAAAGTTACGAAAAACCCCAAGGAGTTTTGGTGGACAAATGAATGCAAGGTTACGGTCAAAGAGTTGAAGAATTTCTTAAGATCTCCACTAATACTTTCAAAACTTGCTTTCAAAGAAGATCTATTTCTGTATTTGTCTGTAAGTAGTTGAGCTCTATCCTCTATACTAGTTCGCATAGAGGGAAAAGAGCATAAGTCGATTTATTATGTAAGCCATGTCTTACAAGGCCTAGAACAGTGATATACTAAGATTGAAAAGTTTGTGTTGGCCATAGTGATATCAGCTAAAAAGCTCAAGCCATATTTTAAAGCTCACCAAATTATAGTTCTTATAGATCAACTAATATGACGGGCCTTGCAAACAACTTGATGTCTTAGAAAGAAATGAAATATGTTCATGAATTGAGTGGCTATGGTGCTCAGTACAAACCTAGAACAGCACTAAATGTACATGTATTGGCATAATTTGTGGAAGAATTCATAGGAGGAGCATAGTGTCGAGTTGGTCGAAAAACTAGTTTAGAATTTATATGTGGATGGCTATTTGACGTGAGAAAGCAGTAGAGCAAGACTTATTCTACAATGTCCACATAATGTGAAAATTTGATATGCATTGAAATTTGGATTCTCAACAAGCAACAATGAAGCTAATTATGAAGCCTTAATTGCCAAATTGAAATTGGTGAAGGAAGTTGGAGCTAAGAAAGTTGAAGTGTTTTTAGATTCATAGTTGATTGTCAACTAAGTTAAAGGAGACTATGTCGTAAAAGAAGAAGTAATGACCAAGTACTTAACCATGGTATGAACGATCATAGAGGAATTTCAATCCTTTACCATTGTGATGATCCCAAGAACACAAAATATTATTGCCAACAAATAGTCAAAGTTAGATAGTACACCTCTTTCAAACTTGAATGATAAACTCTTTATTGAGCATCTACTAAGTAAAAGCCTAGAAGCGATGGAACAATATTGTGAAGTGTAGCCCTTTCTAAAAGAAAGATCTTGGATGGATCCAATCATTGAATATTTAAGAGATGGAGTACTTCCTCTTGACAAGAAGGAAGCTTAGAGGCTTGTGTACTAAGTCACAAACTATACCATGATTGATGACGAGCTTTATAAGCATGACTTCAGTTAGTTGTATCTTCATTACCTAATACCCAAGGAAGCTCAACAAGTCCTTTATGAATTATATGCAAAAGTATGCCGTAACCATGTTAAGGCTCAAACATTGTATGTTCGAGTGCTGAGGCTCGGCTATTACTAGCTGACCATGAAAGAGGATGCTAAGGGTATAGTTCGATAGTGCCGACAATGCCAAAAGCACAAAGTTTTGAGCCATGTGCCATTAAGTGAACTACATAGCTTAACTAGCCTATGGCCTTTTTCCTAGTAGGGATTGGACATACTCGGACCATTCCCCCAAGGCTACTAACCAAAGGAATTTCATAATAGTTACAGTAGATTATTTTACCAAGTGGATTGAGGTCGAAGTGGTGATGAAGATAATTGAGTAGAAGGTTGAATCATTTGTGTCCAACTTCATCTTGGCAAGGTTTGGGTCCCTTACATGATCATTTGTGTCAAACTCCTTAGTGGTGTTAGCTAAGTTAGGATCCTGATTAGTGTTAATTATTTCAGTTGGAGTAGTGGGAACATCCTTTAGAGAAGAGGAAACATCTTCTAGAGTAGGCTCTTCAACAAGTAAAGGGTTTTTAGCTACAGTAGGGGAGTCATTACCTTGCCCTTGTTCAATATCTCTAAAGTCAATGCTAACCTCTTCCTTGTCATCATTGTCACCTTCATCATTATCGACATTGATGAAGTTAAGACTTTCAGCACTTCCTCCCTAACAAGTTGTACTCCATCTAACAACTTTCTTTGGAGCAACTCTTCATATTGTTGGCTAGGTGTGACAATCTCCAAAGATTCCTCTATAGAACGTTTTGCCTTCAAAGCTTACTTCAACAACCCAAGCCTCAAGATTGGAATTCTATATCTCTAAGTTTCTTATTTGGGCCCTTAGCTTGTCTTCCCCCTCACTCATTGAGACAATGGTTTGTCCTAAGCTCCAACACTTCTCTTTTTCTCTCTTGAAGCTAATCCTTCAACTCTTGGGTTTTTTTTAACATCTTATCATTTTGAGTCTTTAGAGTCAGTAAATCTTTAGACACCTCCTTATGGGATCTTTGCTCAAATGCAAACTGCCCCTTTAACTTTTTAACCTCCATCATGGCTTTGATCGTCACATTCTCAGCCATAATAATTTGTGCTTTGGATAAGTTGTAAGCTTCCTTTATCTTTTGCATGAAAATAATAAAGCAATAAAGCAATTGGCTTCCTATGTTATACAAAAGAAGGAAGGCAAACACTGTACTTACCTTCTTCATATCTTCCTTGGCCTCATCAACTACAAAGCATTAGTAACTTTATGGTTATTGCAGACTAAATCACTTCAAATAGCTAGAAACTTACAGCATACTATTTTGTAGCAATGTAGCTTTTCAAATTGCCACCAGTCTTCATAATGCCCCTTCTTAGAATATTCTTATCCTTAAGGAGGATGATCCCTTCCATCAATGCTAGAGACTTTGTCTTATCTCCCAAGGCATAATTAATATTTAGAAATGTTTGCTTCTTGTACAGCATATAGTAGTAGCTCTCTTCAATCTATGGAACATTCTTAGTAGGAGCAATCTTAAGAGCTTTATCTCCACTTGATTGGGGAGCTTTGTTCGTGCCATCCTTTGGACCCTTGGACTTCTTGGTAGGCGGGTCCATTATAAGCTTTTTACCCTTCTTCTTTTTTAGATCCCATAAAGAGGTCTACTCAAATGAAGCTAAATTGGCAACAATTGGGTTTAGCAAAGCAGTAACTTTTGCAAGATGCTATAATGCTTCTTTTTCAAGGCCTTAGCTTAGACCAACTACTTTTTGGGATCCACCTCACTTGCCCTTATATTTATAGAAAAGTAGAATATTAGAATTCAAAGTACCAAAGAGTATAAAACTCATAAGACCATGTTGAGCGAAGCTCAAAGGCTAAAGGTTCCCTACGAATTATCTAGATTGGTCCCTCACTTCTAGCATGGTTTAGCATGGCAGGAAGAACGAGCCATACCTTCCTTATCAAAAAAATATTGGCTCTTTATTCTCATAATGCTAGATAATCCTCCTAGGGTCCCAATAAAATATCTCATTACACTACCTATCTTGGACCTTCTTCACAACATCATTCAACTGTATTTTTATATCCTTAGTCCTAATGGGTTTCAAACATATACTCTAAAAATCCAAATCTGTTTTTGACATAACTAATATATACATATCATGCCAATTATGGATCTTAGACTCCAAACCATTCATAAACTTTTGGCCATATTTATCAATCATATAAAATTACCCATCTATCTACCATTTTATTATAAAGAAATACCTAAAAAGTTATACAATAATCCTAACCTCGAGCTCCTTCCAAATTATTTCGAAAGCAACTAAAATCCTATAAGTGTTTAAGGAAAACATGCACAATGACACCCAAAAGTAATTGAAAAAAGTTTTCTAAATGTTAAAAAAGGGCAAATGCAAACCAGACTTGAAATACTTTAACTACACATGGAATTCACGATCAATGGGAAAGCACATTCCCTCGTCCTTCCTAAGCCTATGTAATTTCCATTCTATTAGAAGATCTTCAAAATATTTATTACACTTAGACACAACAGCCCTAATAGCACTACTTTCCACTCCATCTAGAGAATTAATATCATACAAAACATTATTGTAAAGATACTTGGCTATTGTCCTATCCTCTCCATCATCAGCGTAAATGTTTGGAAACCTTGAAGGACTTAAGAACTTGAGAATTTCTTCAGAAATTTGAGAGAGGAAAGGAGTAAGAAGAAGAGGACACAATGAAACAACAGCACTTTGTGATAGTAAACTGATAAAAAAAGTTTACTCTTTTTTTTTTTTAGGGTTTTTCTAGGTTTCATTTGGACACAATCTTCTTTCTTGGGAATTAACGATAACCATTAGGATCCCAACGTGATTTAATTGTGAAGCACTAATGAAAGACACATGTTTACTAACAAGAATCCTACAGGGTAATGATGGCTGATCTAATAATTGTCTTTCGCAAGCACACAATACATGAACAGGTGGTAAAATGAAAAGTTATGACCTTTGAGCTAGGAGTTTGTACAACACTTGATAGTGAATATAGGATAAAATGTTGAAGCATCTATAGAGAGCTCGACAACCTTACTTAGTAGCTATTTGACTTACTAAAAGGCATAGGCATGAATGCCTACCTGTTAAATAGACATGTTGAAGATACCTCTTACTTACTCCCATATTTGAGTCCTTGACCATGGGAGTTTGGGGGCAAATGATGTTACTGAATTTCACCCTCTTTAGCAATTGCTTGGTAATGTGTTGACTAAGTTCTACCATCTGCCAACCTATCTTCATTTTAGGCCTATCTTCATTCAAATGAAGGGTACAAATAGTTTAGCAACTACCAACCTCAATGGTGCAATTGCTTACTTCCCATGACATCTGGCATGTGACTGAATCAAGGAATCACTATGTGTAAACATACACTAATAAATATAGGAGCATAACTATTGTAAGAACTCTTTACACACTCACACTACTTGCTTGCCTACTTACCCTTTAAAGAACACTTGAGTAAACTTTGACTTAGGTATCAGAGTGGCTATGCCAAACCAGCCCCAACACCTATCAGAGTGGCTATGCCAAACTAGCCACAGTACCCCTTGAAGCCTAACTTGTTTCGCTCTTTCTAGAATCATCAACTAATGTAGATTTCAATTGACAACACTATAGTAAAGACTAAAGCAAAGAATGTACATATTAAGTTGTTGAAAATTGATGTTGAATGGCATAATGATGATGATCAATTAAGAGGAGTTGTAGCTAAATATTTTAAGAAAGTATGTATATAAGAGATGAGTTAGAGGGTGCCTTTAAGTACTTTGTGTTATTTCCTATCTATTAATGCTCATGATTATGGGGCATTATAGGTTATGGTTTTCTATAATGGGGTAAGACAAGTAGTGTTTGAAGTGGGATCTTTGAAAGCACCATGGTTGGATGGTGTTAATGCTCTTTTTTATTAGAATCAATGATTTGTTGTTGGTGAAAAGTGCAAAATGATTAGGGATATTTTTGAGGGGGCTATGATGGATATAAGAATTACTGAGACAAGTATTTTGTTGATTCCTATGAATGATTCCCTTAAGAGTTTTAGGAGCTTTTGGCAATAAGCCTTTGTAATTTATGTTATAAAGTGATTAAAAGGCGATAGCAAATAGGATGAGAAGAATAAAGCCTTCTCTTGTTGCAAACACCTTATCTAGTTTTCTACAAGATGAAGAACTTCATATAAAATTATCGTTGCTCAAGAAGTAGTGCACTTTCTAATGAATAAAAAGGGTATGGTGGGGATAGTAATCAAAGTTGATCTTAAAAAGGCTTGCCATAGGCTTTCAAGGGAATTCATTTTAGATACCTTTAGTGATATTAGATCGTAGCAATTTTTTTTTTTATGTGATTATGCAGTATGTCTCTAGTCCATCTATAAGAATTATATGGAATGTGCAATTGATAAAGGAGTTTGTTCCATTGTATGGGATATGTTAGGGTTATCCTATTTTACCATTTATTTTTGTTATGTATATAGAGAGTTTAACACAAGCCATTTCTAAAGAGTTGAATAAAAGAAAGTGGAAGCCTTCACTACTAGCTAGATATGCCCTTTATATTTTACATATGCTCTTCAATGATGACCTCATTCTATTTGCTAAGCCTATAGTAGAGCATTTTAGAATTGTAAACCCTATAAAATCAGTAGTCTAAACTCTAATTTAAATCCGAGTGTCCTAAACTATGTCATGAGTCGATAAGGCTATTAACGATAAATCAAATATAATATCGATAATAAAAAAACCCTAGAAATTGATCGAAACCTAAATTGCGTACCAAAAACCCTAAATCCAATCTATGTACAATTACCTAAAATCGAACCCAAACTTGATTGAAACGTTAAAATTATAACCTTAAGCTTATAAAATAATTAAATATCACTCAATAGTGATATAATTATAATCGATTACAATTGTCGACTAAATTGTGTAATCGCGTAAAACTTTTAATGAAAGCGTTAAAATAACTTGTAAAAATTATAATTGTAACATGTACTAATTAAATTGATAAATTTTTATAAAACTCCAAAATTAATTTATAATTATTATTTTTATGCTTAGAAAAATTACGTATAATTATTTCTATTTTCCTTTTTCTTCTATTTTCTTTATTTTCTTTCCTTTCTTTTTCTTCTTTTCTTTTCCTCTTCTATTTTCTTCCTTATCCCCATGTGAATTGCAATTGCAAATTTCAGCAACCCATGTGCACAAATATAATTTACAAGTGTCATATAATTAAAGGGACAAAGGACAAAAATAATAAAGCACATGTCTTATCCTAATTAATGCCTAATCTAAGAGGATAAGCTTCTTTTTTAATTTATTTGCTCAATAATCTGATGATCTTCACGCCACAAAACCTGGAAAAAAAAATCAAACCGTAAACATAAAGTGAAAAAAGAAAAGAAAAGCAAAGTAAAAAGAGCAAAACAAAGTCCAAGAACAAGAAGAGAATTAAGAAGAAGAACAAGGAGAAAAAGAAGAAGAAAACTAAGGATATATAACTAAAAATTAGGTAAGTATATGTTTAATTTATTTGTACATATGTATAGTATATAGTGTAAGCATGGATATGCTAAGTATTCTATTACATGTACATATATGTATGCATAAGTAGATAAATATATATGTGTATCTCTTTCATTTGTGTATAAATATATGTATGTAGACATGTATATATACATTATTATATAGAATATACGGTATATGTATATATATGTATGTATAAATAAGAATACATATAGTAGAGATTTAGAATTTTCACTATTTAGATATATATATATATATATATATGCATGTACGCGAAAATATATATATGTGTATATGTATTATACATGTATGGATGATTAGTATTTGTTATATTATATATATACCTGTATTAGGTATTCTCGTATTTACGTATTCATGTAAGTATTTTTTTATGTATATATATGTATATATAGTTGACATGATAGTATGTATGTATATATAAAGATAGTATTTTATATTATATATTGGTATATGTGTACATTTATAAAAGTATGTATGTGTATATAAAATATAAATACATCTATATTATACTTATACATATAGTATATAATATATAATTAAAGTTAGAATAATTTATCACATAAAGTATAGTATACGTATAAATGTACGTATATGACAAAAAATATGCATATAATAAATAAGTATACATGATATACAATAATATTAATTTAATAAATAAAGTAAGTTAATAAATATATATATGGGTACCGTAAATTACGAAAAGAGTTAATAATTAAGTAAATTAAAAAAAATTAATTAAATTAATCAATTATAATAATAATATTTATATATATGTATATCATGAAATACAAGAAAATTAATGAAGTAGAAAAATTTGAATTAATGATTCTAAAATCTCAAAAATAGGTAGAAATAAGTAATTAGGGTAAAATAAGCTTAAAATAATAAAATTATCACTTATACGATTTAAGTAATTATTAAATCATAATATATTAAGAAAAAGCTCAAATTATATTTTATAATTTTTTAAATTAAAATAATAAATTTTGTGGTATTTTTATATCACTGTTCAAACTATGAGTTATAATGTCTAAAACAGACCTCACTACTCGAAAATACACTCGAAAACGATTAAAATAGACTATAAGTTCATAATGATTTGAGTTAAAACAAAAAAGTTATACGCGATTCAATAAAAAGCTAGAATCAACAATTTTACGTAACTACGTTAAGCAAACCATACAAATTTCGATACTAGTTTAGCTTTAAATTCCTGAACTTACAATTTTCTATATTCCTTATTCTTAGGTGATCTCGACCTTGACCTTGAGCTGCCATCGGATTATTATGACCCTTAAGTCGATTATGGTTGAGTGAGTTTTTCCTAATGATCTCATACTTGCTTGTGTTTGTAATTAGCAAATATAAATTATGATTAATAATTGAATGTTGTATAGGGCTGGGTTATACTTGTGTATGATAACTGTTTGTTAATGGTGAATTTGCTTTAAAGTATAATAACGTATTGATTGTTACATAGTAGATTCGCTAGGGATTGATTGTTTATGACCTTGTTGATCACTGAATAATAAGACCTAATTTGACTCGACTTGAAAAAGTTAACTTGAAACATACTTAATCATACATCACATAACTAATTCCGGCGGTTATATTACATGAAGGTAGCGAGAGGCCATACGTAGGTTAATTATTTGATTGTTATAGATTTTGTACAGTACACACGTGCAATATGACCTTACCTTGGCTTAAAGGATCACCAGGCATTGGAGGTGCCAATCGCCTAGCTAAGGGTTGAGTCCAGAGGCCTTCATTTAAGAGTGAGTAAGGGCTGCGTGAACCTACTCACAATCATATGTAGAACTTGTTTTTGATAAAATTGAGAATGGATATACCATTACATTTTAAATAAGAAACACAGAGTTTCGTTATGAGATAAGTTGTAGTATGATACTCGGATCTGACTATGCTGAAGTATCTCCAACCCTGACTTCGAAGGNATTAAAGGGACAAAGGACAAAAATAATAAAGCACATGTCTTATCCTAATTAATGCCTAATCTAAGAGGATAAGCTTCTTTTTTAATTTATTTGCTCAATAATCTGATGATCTTCACGCCACAAAACCTGGAAAAAAAAATCAAACCGTAAACATAAAGTGAAAAAAGAAAAGAAAAGCAAAGTAAAAAGAGCAAAACAAAGTCCAAGAACAAGAAGAGAATTAAGAAGAAGAACAAGGAGAAAAAGAAGAAGAAAACTAAGGATATATAACTAAAAATTAGGTAAGTATATGTTTAATTTATTTGTACATATGTATAGTATATAGTGTAAGCATGGATATGCTAAGTATTCTATTACATGTACATATATGTATGCATAAGTAGATAAATATATATGTGTATCTCTTTCATTTGTGTATAAATATATGTATGTAGACATGTATATATACATTATTATATAGAATATACGGTATATGTATATATATGTATGTATAAATAAGAATACATATAGTAGAGATTTAGAATTTTCACTATTTAGATATATATATATATATATATATGCATGTACGCGAAAATATATATATGTGTATATGTATTATACATGTATGGATGATTAGTATTTGTTATATTATATATATACCTGTATTAGGTATTCTCGTATTTACGTATTCATGTAAGTATTTTTTTATGTATATATATGTATATATAGTTGACATGATAGTATGTATGTATATATAAAGATAGTATTTTATATTATATATTGGTATATGTGTACATTTATAAAAGTATGTATGTGTATATAAAATATAAATACATCTATATTATACTTATACATATAGTATATAATATATAATTAAAGTTAGAATAATTTATCACATAAAGTATAGTATACGTATAAATGTACGTATATGACAAAAAATATGCATATAATAAATAAGTATACATGATATACAATAATATTAATTTAATAAATAAAGTAAGTTAATAAATATATATATGGGTACCGTAAATTACGAAAAGAGTTAATAATTAAGTAAATTAAAAAAAATTAATTAAATTAATCAATTATAATAATAATATTTATATATATGTATATCATGAAATACAAGAAAATTAATGAAGTAGAAAAATTTGAATTAATGATTCTAAAATCTCAAAAATAGGTAGAAATAAGTAATTAGGGTAAAATAAGCTTAAAATAATAAAATTATCACTTATACGATTTAAGTAATTATTAAATCATAATATATTAAGAAAAAGCTCAAATTATATTTTATAATTTTTTAAATTAAAATAATAAATTTTGTGGTATTTTTATATCACTGTTCAAACTATGAGTTATAATGTCTAAAACAGACCTCACTACTCGAAAATACACTCGAAAACGATTAAAATAGACTATAAGTTCATAATGATTTGAGTTAAAACAAAAAAGTTATACGCGATTCAATAAAAAGCTAGAATCAACAATTTTACGTAACTACGTTAAGCAAACCATACAAATTTCGATACTAGTTTAGCTTTAAATTCCTGAACTTACAATTTTCTATATTCCTTATTCTTAGGTGATCTCGACCTTGACCTTGAGCTGCCATCGGATTATTATGACCCTTAAGTCGATTATGGTTGAGTGAGTTTTTCCTAATGATCTCATACTTGCTTGTGTTTGTAATTAGCAAATATAAATTATGATTAATAATTGAATGTTGTATAGGGCTGGGTTATACTTGTGTATGATAACTGTTTGTTAATGGTGAATTTGCTTTAAAGTATAATAACGTATTGATTGTTACATAGTAGATTCGCTAGGGATTGATTGTTTATGACCTTGTTGATCACTGAATAATAAGACCTAATTTGACTCGACTTGAAAAAGTTAACTTGAAACATACTTAATCATACATCACATAACTAATTCCGGCGGTTATATTACATGAAGGTAGCGAGAGGCCATACGTAGGTTAATTATTTGATTGTTATAGATTTTGTACAGTACACACGTGCAATATGACCTTACCTTGGCTTAAAGGATCACCAGGCATTGGAGGTGCCAATCGCCTAGCTAAGGGTTGAGTCCAGAGGCCTTCATTTAAGAGTGAGTAAGGGCTGCGTGAACCTACTCACAATCATATGTAGAACTTGTTTTTGATAAAATTGAGAATGGATATACCATTACATTTTAAATAAGAAACACAGAGTTTCGTTATGAGATAAGTTGTAGTATGATACTCGGATCTGACTATGCTGAAGTATCTCCAACCCTGACTTCGAAGGGCATTAAATCTGAGTTGCATGCAGTACCTAGTCACCTGCATGTATTTGTTTGGCATGCTAATTGACATGCATTCATTTGATTGAATTTAATTAATGTATAACTTGATTGTTGTATGGTTAAGGGGATTATCTCACTAAGCTAGTTAGCTTATACCCTCGTAATCTTCCTTTGTAGGCTAAGTTGTTTGTAGAATCGGGCTGCCGCATGCCTGAGGTTAGTTGTATATTAAGGGGTTAATGTGAGTCGAAGTGTACTCATGATAGTTTATTTAGATTATAGATCTAATATACGATAAAATGATATCAGTTTGAGTTAAGAAGTATTGTTGACTTCTTATGTATAAATTTCTATATAAATAGATTGTGTTTTATATTACTTTAACTTGCTATTATTATCATGAACTGATATTGCTTACACCTGCGTAACTCTTGGTTATTAGTTGTAGCTGTAGCTATAGCTATAGCCTTATATATTGTAAGGGAAATCAATTTATTGTCTTTTGTACAGTATACGGCGACTATCACAACCCAAGCATGACTTAAACTAGCTATAGTCTCGTGACAGTTAGGTGGTATTAGAGCATGACTTAAACTAGGTCAAAATAAAACCTAACCCTAAACAGTAAGATAACTTATCTAAGAAGATTGAGAGGGGTAGAACTGGGTTAAATATTGAAGCTTTAATTTACACACTAAAAGTTACAATAAAGTAATTATCAAAGTAATTTTATGCCTTATTAATTTAGAAGACCGAGTTGGAGCTACAAACTGCTTTTTCTTTATTTTGTCTTTGAGATGGGGAGAGCTTATGGGATTATAGGTGTCGACTTAAGATTGCCTATGAGGATTTGGCATTGGTTGGCCGATCCTGTATTATCAATGAGGTACTGTCTGCTTGGTATCAGGGACTGAGCCCTTATTGGTTTGATAAGAGGATATACTGGGTATTTACTTCAATTAGCAGTTTTCCTACTGATGAGGAGATGATCTATTACTTAAAGTCAGAGAAGAGCATAGACTGTACTCAAGAGCTGATCTTTTCAGTTGATGCTGATTCCCTCTTGCTACCACCATCCTTTGGACATAGTAGGATTGTCAGACATGGGGTAGCCCTAGCTATAGATTATCATGTCAATCACTTTTCTATTATTGCCTAGGACCATACTAAAGTTACAGTTAACCTATGGACTCGTATGGAGCAATGGTATGGTCATACCCATGGCATTGATGTCCTTGTGCCTTAGCCGGGGTTTGGATTTGATGGACCAGGAGTATTGCTAGATTCTCCTATTATATAGGCCAAGCTACTACGGCAAATACCCCTAGTTGATGAGTTCGAGTATTATCAGGTGGACCTTGGACTTCCACCTATAGTATTGGTAGGTGGTGACCCTTCAAATGTACTTATCATAATATCGGATCCATTGGACTTCTGGCTGCTGAGAGAGTAGGCTCGATGGACCCCTAGTGAGGAGTCCGGTATAAATTTTAGTATTGGTTTGACTTTTCCAAGATGTAGATAGGAGGACGATATAGCTACAGGATCTTCTACTCAACTCTGAGGGGTGTTGAGGATGTTTGAGTTGTATTTTGTATTGGTTGTTGGTATCAGAGTGATCGTGCATGCTCTTTTTGTTGTATATATTAAGATCATGACTGATCATTTTGTATTTTAAGAGTTTTCATGTAGTGAGGTTATATTATATTTTGAGAGTTCTGATGTACTTGAGAGCTTTATGTATGATGAGGACTTATGTATTGTAGGAGTTCTTTTGTACTTTGAAAACTCTGTATTTTGATTTAGTCTCTATATATATATATCAGTAGAGTTTCACTCATTAAAAGTGACCACTACACATATGTAACCTCACTATATTAAAAAAAAAAAAAAAAGAAGAAGAAAGATTGCAGCCTTTGTTACTATTGTTATGATATGTATGTATATATGTTGTCTTTATTTTGTACTTATGGTTTATACAACTATTTTGAATAAAGTTAACTATTATAACTAAACAATTGGAATTTGACAATGAATTTCTTAGTCAAGGTAGGTGTAAAAGATGGCAACCAAATGAGCAAGCTCAACCTGCCCAGAAAAGAGAACAACCTGTGTAGGGAAGACAACTAGGAAGGCCTTGAGACAGGACAGACGAGACTCTTACGGCTATCCATGCGCAAAATGAACTACTGAGGACATATTTGGCTCTAGAGCCAATGCCACCTATATAAGCACCACCTCCCGTAGTAAATTCAGAGATTCCTTTACCACCTCCACCACCACCAGCTATACCAGTAGGAGTGATGCCTTAGGCAGTTATGGATCTCAGGTAGCAATGTAGTCTCTTACCAAAGTTTATTCAGTGTAATAAGTACTTTGAAGGTAGCCAATAGACATGATGAAGTAGCAGATTGGTTACATCAAATTGAAAGATCATTTGAGGCATTTAAGGTTGTGCCACATCTTAGGCTCACATATGGTACATATATGTTGAAAATGAGAGCACGAACTTGGTAGGAATCAAAACAAAGGAATTTGAGAGGACTAATAACTTAGGAAGTTTTTTTACATGAATTTTTGGAGTATTACTTTCCTGGAAGTTTAAGGTTGAAGTATAGTGAAGATTTGCTGGATATCATGAAAGGGATGGGTACTATAAAGCAGTATGAAGCAGAGCTCAATAGGTTGCTGCAATTTACTCCACCTGAATATTAGATGAGTGATAGATTGAAGATGCAGATCTTTTCTAGGGGATTTGATTCCGACATGACAAGAAGGATTATGAAATTTAAGCCAAGGAATTTTTCTAATATGTTGGAAAAAGCAAGAGTGTTGGACAATGCAAAGAAGTAAAGTGAAGTGTAGGAAAGCAAAAACTGAGTGTATTTAGGAAGAGACCTTTTGAAGGGCTTAGTAGAAGCAGTAGTAACAAGATGAGGAGATCTGTGAAACCACCAGGAAGGTTTTAGAAAAAGACTAATGGACTACCTAAGTGCTGGAAATGCAAAGGGACTCACTATTTTAGAGATTGTCCCTAGTTGTAAGGGAAATGCTTTTATCGTGGTGAAAACTTGCATCGGGTAACAAATTGCCTCAAGAAGAATGCAATTACTTGTTTCATCTGCAACAAAGTTAGACACTATTCTATTACTTATCCACAACGTACAGCTGCAAATGCTCAAATTGCCAAACCACCACCAATTGTTGGACGTCCTACCATTAGAAAAGAGATTGGAGGATCAAATGAGGGAAATACATGTTCAGGTGCAGCAAATGATGCCAGAGTATATAATTTGGAGGGTAATTGGAGTAATCCTAGTGTCTCTAACACATAAGTGACAAACAAGGGAGTCTAAGGAACTTATGACGTTGACCTTGCAATTCTTAAGCAATTAAGATTGTTCTTTGCCTCAACATTCATTTGATCTTAGATAGTAAATGTTTCACAAGTGAACATTGTTTCTTTGATTTTTGAAGTTATGTTAGATGAAGAGGAGTGGATATATATTCATAAGCTCTTAGGTATGATGAAATTCATTGGATCATCTTGGTAATCATCGGATAATGTGGAGTTTGCTCATTTCACGATTATCTTGAATGAGACTATAAAGAGCCTAAGGTCGGTAACCATCTCATAAGTGCGTAAGTTTATCTCAGAATAGTAAGAGGCCGATGGACTAGTTCAATGATCCTTATTTCAAGTCCACCAAGCCAAATTTTCCTAAATAATTCTAATATAAACTAAACTCCTTAAACCTTGTTACTTAACCCATAGAGTCAAGTCTAAAAAAATAATGGATGAAAAGCTACATTAGGAACTCAAGATGGGAATGAATTGAGTTTAATGCCCTAATATTTCTTTAATCACAATTTCTTGATTCAATTAGTTAAGAGAATAAATATGGAGACAACTAAGCAATAAATAAGGTACATAAATTTAAAGAGGAAGAGATGGATAAATCAAACTCAAAGTTTTAATGTGGAGTTCGGATTGCCCCTTACTTTTCATGATCGCCTAATGACTCAATCGAGGTCTTCACATACAAATTTATTGATCACAATTATAATGGCTCAAAAGTCTACATCTAATTGCTATTACAAATGATTTCACAACTACAACAATTCTCAATTACTAATATAGTGCACTCTCTTAAGTAAATTGGAAGTATTTAGCTTTGCACTATACTATGGTTGGTAAAAGATAGCAATTAATAAACATAAGACAATTAAAATAAAGTATAAGTAGGCAAGAGGAATAATTATAAGTTTTTGGCTCTATTAATTGTACTTTAATTGCCTACAAACTTGTATTTATAGCTTTTAACAAAATTCCAACTGTTGGTCCTCATCAATATGCATTTAATGCTCTATAATGGCTATTTTCTATGTGGACCAACCAGATAATTCAAGTCGGGCCAATTGGATGATTCATTCAAAAGGAGTCACTACTTGGATGGTCTTCAGTTAACTAGTTACGTGGTTCAACATATCCCACTAACCTCAAAAGACTTATTGTAACCAACCAGAGAGTCTAAGGACAACCAGTCACATTGTCCATCACCTACTTTTGATCACAAATCGCTTGGTGCAACCAGTCGGATAGTCCAAAGACAACCAACTAGCTGGTTTACACCAAAATGGAACACTAGCACAAATTTGATGCGGCTTACAAATCTAACTTCTTTCATTACTTCAATATCAACTCAATGAATTGGTTGTTAGAAAGGATAACATATTAAGTACAATCTCATTGAGATGACCTAAGCTTTAAGCAACTTAGCTATGTTTTTATGAATTGCAAAGAGATTTGTATCAAGATTTAGATTAGCATAAGTTGTATAGTGTTGTTTTCATCAAAATCACATGAGACCTTATTGGTTCAACAATTTCCCTCTTTTTGATGAGGAAAAAATTTTGCAATTATGTACACCCTCTAAATATGATACTCTACCTCAATTTGGCACTTCCTTTTAATAAAATACTTGATGTGAAAGATAGTTATTCAAAGCATGATAGTTTGTCATGTGAGAGCCAATTTGAGAGACTTCACCTATACTTCAAGAGAATTCTATGACAACTATATTAAGTCAAAATGATATATAAGAGTTATTTGCCAAAGGTTCATGCCCAAGACTATCAATTTTGACTTAGTAAGTTTTAGGTGCTTGATTTAATCTTAACTTAACTAGTTTCAAAAACTAGAGGCTAGTTTCAAACACTTAACCAATTTTAGAAGCTTAAACTATCAGTTTCATCATTTATCAACCAATTTCAATAACTTAAACTATTATAGACACATCTAGGGGACTTGAACTCTTCTCCCCCTTTGACCTCATAAAAAAGATGAGATTCTAGGTAGTGAAGGGGAAGAGAGAAGCAAGTTAGAAAGTCGGCATAGCCTTGGCTTAAGCCTTAGGGTTACTACCTATAATAGAAAGAACACAACAACTAGCAAGAACAAGTGAAAACACTAGAAATCAACTATAACACAACTTCAGATCTTCCCATCACATGGGAACTTCCCAACTACATAATGTATAAAAGACAATATAATGGAAACATAACATAAAGATCATAGGAGTCAACATAGGTATATTGTAAACTCTGCGAATTTAGCTATTTAAGAATAAAATTGAACTCTAAAACTATAAATAATCTCGTAAGTTAATAAGGCTAAGTAAGATAAAAATTTTATTAAATTATGAAACCAAATATAGTATCGGAAATAGAAACCCTAGAAATTTGATCGAAACCTAAATCGCATACAAAAAACCATAAATTTAATGTATACACAAATACTTAAAATTGAACTTGAATTTGACAAAAACCCTAAAATTATAATTTTAAGCTTATAAAATGAATAAATATAACTTAATAGTAATATAACCGTAGTCGATTATAATTATCGACTAATACGCATAATTGTTTATAAACCTTAACAAAAACATTGAAATAACTCGTAATTATTATATACGTAACAGATATTAGTTAAATTAATAAATTTTTATAAAATCTCAAAATTATTTTATAAATACTAAATATATAATTTTTGTATTTGGAAAAATTAAATATTTTCAATTCAATTTTTCTTTTTCTCCTATTTCCTTTCTTTTTCTTTTCCCTTTTTCTTTCCTCTATTTTTCCATGCTTCCACATTGATTCCCAGATCCTTCCCGGTAGCCCATGTGTTCTTAATTTTAACTCCAAGTGTTACATTTAGAGAGGAAGGACAAAAATGATAATTATCTTGTCCCATCAACATTAATAAGTTATCTTGCATTGGATTTTCCCTTGCTTTTTCATCTTTAAATTACTCAAATTGTCGATTTTGTTAGGAGCTCTCCACGTTTGGAGAGAAAAAGCAAAAGAACATACACACAAAATTCACTTCCTTCCTTCTAATTGCAAATCGTAAACAATTCTTGTCGATCTTCTTCATTTTTTTTTTAAATTTCAAGTAAGAAGGAAAAGAGGAAGAAGAAGCTACGAAATCCACCCTCAAATATTATACAAATATGTTTTAGTATATATAGTGTAAACCCTAAAAAATTGATAGTATGAACCTTAATTTAATTCCGAATATCCTAAATTGTGTAATAAGTCGATAAGACTAGTAACAATAAAAAATTATGAAATTTAATAAATCAAATATAACACCAATAATAAACCCCTATAAATTGATCAAAAACCCTAAATCGCATATTAAAACCCTAAAACTGATTTATGCACTATTAATCAAAATTGAACCCAAATTTGATCGAAACCCTAAAACTATAACTATAAGTCTATAAAATAATTAAATATTACTCAATAATGATATAATTATAGTTGATTGCAATTATCGACTAAATCGCTTATTCGCATAAAATTTTAATGAAATTGCTACAATAACTTGTAAAAATTATAATTGTAACAGGTACTAATTAAATTGATAAATTTTCACAAAATTTCAAAATTAATTTATGATGAGTATTGTTATAATTTGTATGTTTAGAAAAATTATATATATTTATTTTTAATTTTTATTTTCTTCCTTTTTCTCTTTTCTTTCTTTTCTTCTTTCTCCTTAGCTTCTACGTCCTCAAACCAAAAGAAAAAAAAATCAAATTGAGTAGCCCACGTGAAGAATTAGAAAATACAGGTGTTGTAATTAGGAGAAGCAAATCCAATATAATTAGATTAAGTTGTCTTTTCTCCATAAATGCTTAAATCAAATAGATTTGTGTAAGATATATATATTATCATTCCAGCCGAAAGTGAAGGTCTGGAACATGAAAATAAAAGAAGAAGAATCTGGAAAAAAATACAAAGAATTTAAACCGAAAAGAAGAAGAAAAAATTCTGGAAACTTTAAACACCAAACCATGAAAAGGAAGAAGAAGAAGAAAAAAAAAATAAAAAATAATAAGTAAGTAAAATTATTTTTGTAGTATATATGCATAATATATGATATGTACATGTATATATGTAGTATTTGTATTGTATTTTAGTAAATATTATATTACCAATACATGTATGTATGCATAAGTAATTAAATTAAAATATATATATGTATGTAGACGTGTATGTACATAGGTATAATATATGGTAGGTATATGTAATATGTATCCATAAGACTACATATAATATTTATTAAGTATTTTTATAAAATAAATATAGATATATATATGTGTACACGTGAAATAATTATCTATGTATATATGTGTACAAAGTTTATTTTCATATGTATATATCTATAGAAGAATATTATGCAGTCATATAGTATATATGTAGTTATATATTCCTATATACATATATATATATATATATATATATAACATATAGTATATATATGTAGTATACCGAGTATAACATATAATGTATGTATAACATATAGTATATATATTGTATACCGAATATTAAGTAAGTAGTATATATAATATAATAATATCTACTAACTAAAATAAATTTATAATTATGTAAGGAGTAG
>JAMXBB010000008.1:13662692-13684577 GCA_024138015.1 Lumnitzera littorea
TTAAAATAATAAAATTGTCAATTATATGATTTAAATAATTATTAAATCATAAATATATTAAGAAAAAGCTAAAATTAATATTTTATAATTTTTAAATTAAAATAATAAATTTTGTGATATTTTTATATCACAATTCAAACTACGATTCACAACATTCAAAACGGACCTCGTTGTGAGAAAATATGCTTAAAAACGATTAAAATAGACTATAAGTTCATAATGATCCAAGCTAAAATGAAAAAGTTATATGCTATTCAATAAAAAGCTCGAATCAACAATTTCGCGTGATTAGGTGAAATAAACTTTATAAATTACGATATTAGTTTAGCTTTAAATCCTCAAACTTACAAATTTTTATTACTCTCAGGTGATTTTAACATTGACCTTAAGTTGCTACCAGATTACTATGATCCTTAAGTTGACTATGGCTGAGTGAGTTTTCTTGATGATTGCATACTTGTTTGTATTTGTAGTTAGTGAATATAAGTTATGATCAATAAATGAATGTTGTATGGGGTTGGGTTATGCTTGTGTATGATAATTGGTTGTTAATGGTGAATTTACTTTAAATTACAATAATATATTAATTGTTGCATTGTAGATTCACTAAGAATTGAGCGTTTGTGACTTAGAATGATCACTGAATAATAAGACCTAATTTTACTTGACTAGAAAAAGTTAACTTAGAACACACATAATCATGTACTGTATAACTAATTTCAACAGTCACATTACACGGAGGTAGCAAGAGGCCATACGTGTGTTGATTATTGATTGTTATAGATTTTGTATGGTGCACATGTGCGATATGACCTTACCCTAGCCTACGGGATTACTAGGCGTTAGAGACGCCAACCACCTAGCTAAGGGTCGAGTCCAAAGGCCTCCGTTTAAGGATGAGTGAGGGTTGCGTGAATCTACTCGCAATCATATGTAGAACTCATTTTGATAAAACTGATAATGGATATATCATTACTTTTTAAATATAAAACACGGAGTTTCGTTATGAGATAAGTTCTAATATGATACCCGGATCTAACTGTGCTAATGTATCTACAATCCTAACTTCGGAGAGCATTAAATCTAAGTTACATGCAGTACTTGGTCACCTGCATATATTTGTAAACCCTACTTTTAGTAGGCCTAAGACTTGATTAGGAGTACCTCCCAAACATTCCTAAAGATCAACTAAACCAAAAACTTAAGTTTATATTTAGGAACAAATTAAATTTTTACAATTCAAAAGCCAATTGTCAATAAAACCCGAGCTTGAAAAACTGCGAGCTCTAAAGCTACTTAAAACCCTAAACCTTAAAACCATTAAGGAATTTTAACCCTAAATAATTAATCGATAACTTAATTTGAATAATTTCATTCAACTTTAGAAAATTTCACAATTCTACGAAAATCAAATCGTAAATCACAAAACAATGTAAGATAAAAATCCTAAAACAATTTTCTATAAGGCTATGCCCTTATCTTCATGCATAAGCTTTACATATAAATAAGTAGACCAACCAATCACCTTAGATAACTTATCAATTGAGAGTTGGAATCATTTATCAATTGATAACTTATCAAAATCTAGTGATAAGACAATTTCCTTATCACCTCTTCACTTATACTACATATGGACAAATTTTCACAAGAAATCATAAGCTTAACTTTAATAAAGGTGACAAGACCACTCCATGCCATTAAATGACTTCCCATGGCAGATCTAAAAAGGAGAGAAGAGGGGGCCATGCATTTGTCATTCACCCATCAATCACTTCCTCTTACACATCACTATTCACCCCTTAATGCTTACATCATCAAGAGTTGCAATTGTTGACTTTTTGTAAGCTTTAAGACAATACTTTCAAGGCATTTAAACACTTCTTCTCTCTTCATTCCAACCGGCTGCACTCCTCCCCATTTCTCTCACTTTCAACTTCACTTTCACTTCATCTTTCTCTCTTTAGAAACAAACATAAAAAGGGGAAACAACTTTACCCCACAAAATCCATTTTCTTCCATTTTGAAAGCTTCAACTCACGGCATTTTTTTTTCTTTGTTCAAGTGCCATTTTCTTTCATCATTTAAGATCATCTAAGACCATTAGAATCTTTCATAAACCCCTTTCCAAAAGAACAAAGGATTCGGGTTTCAAAAGGTAAGCAAAAAGGAGGAAGCAAAGTTAAAGGCTTAAGAGGAACCTTAGTGCACAACCACCAAACTTTGCGTTAAGGACGAGTAAGTGATTCTTGTGATGTGTGGATTAATATTTATGTTAGAAGACTTGGATTTCTTGAAGATATGAGTAAGGTTTGAGTTGTTATAGCACAAAAATTCGTTTTAAGAAACAAACCCTAAAACCATTACATGAAGTTGAAATATGAGCATGTAAAGTTGGTGTTTTGTATGGACATTTGTTTAATGCTTTGAATGGAAGATTTTAAGCTAAGGAAATCTTGAAATGAGAACTTTGATGAAGGGTAAGCATGCTGGACGTGAAGGTTCCATGATCATTTGAATGTTGATTTTGTTTCCATTTAGTTAAACATGCTCAAAACTAGACTTAAGTTAAGGAAAAATCCATCACATGAAGTTTTATGAAGAAATCAACTTTGTATGACATGAGCTATGATATGGAGGTTTTATGAAGTATTAGATCTTTTATTTCTTTATGTGGAGCATGAGTTAAAGGATCATTTGATGGAAGGAAACTTAAGTTAAGATTTATACACAAGTAGTTAAGTGCATAATCTATCACCTACACTTAAGGAAATGATGAAACAAGTTGAAAAACCAAGTAAGGACCCCTTAGGAACAACATGAACAGATCTGGAACATGGGTAAATGAGGCCTAAAAATATGATAAAAGTGAAAGAACAAAGTGAAAGGATTAACCAAAGCAAGTATGATTAGCATACAAAGCCTAAAACTCAAAACCGGGCCTAAAACTCTCAAAACAAGCTTAGAACATTAAGATGGGCCTTCAACAAAAATCTGAACAGCAACTTAAAGAACCAAGAGAAGTTGTTTTGAAGCCCATAAGAAATCCACCTAAGGCCCCATAAGCCCACCAAAGTCATTAACTTTAGTTTGAACCCAAAAACAAGCCCATTTGATAACTTAAGCCCACTAAAAGGCCCAAGAAGTGGTTGTTAGCCTTAGGAATATAAATCAAAATTGTAAATCTGATCTTAAGGAGTATTTTAAGCTTAGGATAAAATCTAAAGACCAAGCCCAAAGAATTTCTTAAGTTATTAAAAAGCCCAATTACCAAACAAGGCCCAAAAACACTCCAACACATGAGGAACGCTACTGTTCTGACCCATGGACAGAATTGTATACCTCATTTCGAAAATCTAACCTTACCACATTAAAGTACACTCGAAAACGATGAAGATTGACTATAAGATCATAAAAATCGGATTTAAAACGAAAAAGTTATACGCGATTGAACTTTAGGTAAAAACCGGGAAAAATTTCAAAAAAACTAGTCAAGAGTATAACTTAAAGAAAACTTACATAGTTTCTTAAGTTTGTTTCAATTCCTTATAAAAATTATTTCAATGACCAGGGGACACTGTTTACGGAGAGGACTTGCCTCCGGATTATTTTGACTGACCCACATGGCAGAGTGAGTAAATTCCCGATGACTCTTTACTTGATTGTGCTTGTAGAAATAGATGCACCTAAACTTATATATATGAATTTGGATGCTTGTGGGATATGGGAGATGCATGTGTATGAATTTGTGGATGAATGTGATGACTTGTTAATTATATATAACAATGGGAATTGTTTGTATGAATATATATACATGTGAATTGTATGGAATGAAATTGGTTGATCACCCTAAAAATCAAGTTAATTACTTGTATGATTAAGAACTCAAAATGAATCATGCATTCCCCATATTGCATACGGATAACACCGACTGCCGCTTCACGCAGAAGATGGGAAGGGACTCATAGGAATACGAGTTTCCTGCAGGATTGGGCACTAGCTACGCCAGCATATATATTGAGTCTCTGTCTTAAGCTGATGGGCTTACTAGGCGCCGGGAGACGCCAACCGTCGGCGAGGGGCCGAGTCTTGTGGCTTCTGCTTAGGGCGTGTGTTTGTGGACTGCGGGGGCCACCACACCGCTAGACTTGGGATTTTCAAAGTTACGATTTGATTTTGGTAAAGGAAGTATATATATATATATGTATACATGTAGAGTCTTGTTTTGGTATGAGCACAATAGTGCAAATGAAATAAAACCCAAGGTCTAGAACCCGGATTTTGGTTTGGGTCGGTTAATTATCTCCAAACCCCGACTTCAGGGGGCGTAATTCTGAGTCGTATGCGGTTCCTAGGTCACTGCATGCGTTGTTTGGCATACTGGTTATTCATGCATTCATATGATTGTGCATATAATAAATTTCTGCTATGTGGTACTGATGAGGGCATTTATCTCACTAAGCGTAAGCTTACTCCCCTATAGATTTTTGTTGGTGCAGGAGAACCTCTTCGTCAATCCGGGCCGAGGCATGCCCGTGGTAAGTCTCGAGTAGAGACGGGTTGGAGCGATCAGAGAGCGAAGAGGATATTTTGTAATAGATTATAGATATTTAGATACTTTTATGTATTTATGCATAACTTAGATTTTTTGCAGTTCCGTTATGAACTGCATCTGTTTGTAATATTATTTTAGTGTGGGTCTCACAAGGCCACACAATTAGTTAACTTATAACATAAAAGAAATTTTAGTTTAATTTGCTCTATATTACTAGTCTATGGGCCTAGTAGTAACGTAGAGTGGAAGGAGCCTTGTGTGTCGTATGAAAGGCCTATGATCAGCAAGGGGGTTGATAATAGACCTTTATACGGTACACGGCGACCTATCACGACAACGATACTGTTGGGTCGTTATAATATTTGTTTGACATACTGATTGTCATGCATTCATTTGATTGAACTTAATTATTGTATAACTTGATTTTTATATAGTTGAGCGAATTATCTCACTAAGCTAGTTAGCTTATACCCTTGTAGTTTTCTTTCGTAAGTAGAGTTATTCGTGGAGTCAGGCTATCGCATGCTTGAGGTTACTATTCATTGCGGGGTCAATGTGGGAGCAAGACGTGATCAAAGTGTACTTATGCTAGATTATCTAGATTAGAGAGCTGATTATGTAATTGAATAATACTAGTTTGACTTACGAAATACTTTAGATTTCTTATATGTAAATTCTTATATAAATAAATATGTGTTACTTTTCTATATTTGATTATTTATTATGAAATGATATTACTCATGTTTGTGCACTCTTAGTAATTAGTTATAGTTGTGCTACAACTAGCCCTCCTCGGGTCATGACAATAGGTCAACATTCTTGTTGATTTTGTTTTTCTTTTTGTAGGAGGACTATAAGGTCTTCTTGGGAGGCCTTATAGTTTTTTATTGGCTCATTGATATATCTATGTTATGTAATGAGGTCTTCCTATGGAGTTGCATAGTACTTTTAGAAGTCTTAAAACCTATGATGTATATAAAACTATGTAAAGGACTTAAACTATGTGTAAATATGGAAAACTATATTTTGTGAAGTATTACTCTACATGAATTATATATCATAGGTGCCTATCTGACTGCTTTAAAGCTAGTTGAGTCGTCGTTTACCTTATATAGATTATACATTGTTAGCAACTAAGGATGATAGCTTTTAACTTAATTTGGTTTACACGGCGAGGCTATTGTGACTCTTTGATCTTTTGGGTGTGACATGTACATGTAATATTTTACAACTTGTTTTTCTCCTTTGTTAGCTTTGACATATTACTACCACCAACGTTGTCCCTTTTCAACTTCTTACTGAATTTCATGAACTTTTTAAATCTTCTAGCCATTATTGGCATTTCATCATCATCGTCATCACTCTCATCACCATCATCACTAATATTACAATCGGTGGCTTTAAGAGCAAAGAGTTTCTTCTGAGATTCTTCTCCATATATTTTGATTATCTCATGTGTTGTGAGTGTTCCAAAAAGTTTCTCTTTAGGCAATGCTTTTAGATCATGCACTCCCTCAATGGCAGTCCTCTTAGCTCCCCATTCTTTTGGAAAAGACTTAAGAATTTTTGAATTAATCACCAAATTGGAGAATTTCTTTCCAAGCACCATCAATAGATTAATAATGTTAAAGAATTTCTTGTGCATTTCATCTATGGTCTCATTATAAAGCATTTTAAAGTTTTCAAATTCACTACATAATAAACTTATTTTAGTATCTTTAAGTATGGATATTCCTTCATGCGTGCTTTGCAATTCATCTCAAATTTCTTTAGCATTTGTGATGTACTAGTTCTATTAAAATCATCTTCACTCATAGTATAATGCAATATGCTCATGGCTATTTCATTTAAGTTCACATTTTCCCAATCTTTCTAGGCATATTCATTCTCTTCCTTTCCTTCTATCTTAATAGGTCTTATTTCTATTCCATCCCATCTATTTTATGCTTTAATGAAGATTTTCAATTCATCCCAAGGGAAGGGAGGGGGTGGTGGGGAGGGAAAGGGGGTGTGTGAATTGAGTTCAATGCCTTAATTTTTCTTTAATAACAATTTCTTAATTCAATTAGCTAAGACAATGCAATATGGAGACAATTAAGCAATAAATCAAGTACAAAACTTTAAAGAAGAAGATATAAGAAATCAAGCCCAATACTCTCTACGATCCCCTAATGCATCAGGTGAGGTCTTTAAGTACAATTTTATTAATCATAAGTACAATGGCTCAAAAGGCTACATCCAATCTCTATTATAGATAATTTTGCAATCAAAATAACTCAATGACTAGTATAGTGTATTCTCTTAAGTGAACTAATTGGACAATTCATTTAAAAGGTGTCACTAGTTAGATGGTCTTCAATCAACTAGTTACATTCAAAAGACTTACTACAACTAGCCAGACAATCCAAGGGTAACTAGTGGTTTAGTACCTACTTCTAATCACAGATCACTTGGTTCAAGCAACTGGACAGTTCAAGGACAACCAGTTGGCTAATTCACAACAAAATGGCAAACTAGCACAAATTTCATGTGACTTGAAAATCTAACTTGTTTCAATGCTTCAATATCAACTCAATCAATGGTTAGTTAGAACGAATACCATATTAAGTATAATTTCATTAAGATGACCAAACTTTAAGCAACTTAGCTATGTTTTTATGAATTGCAAAGTGATTTGTATTAAGATTTAAGTTAGCAAAAGTTGCATAGTTTTGTTTTCATCAAGATCACATAAGACCTTATTAGTTCAATAATGGGCTTAAGCCAATATATTTATATAATAACTCGAAACTTTTTAAGTTGAAAATTGTGAAAGTAATCAATAGTTCATATATTAATTTTGGCATTGTCACTTATTTTTATACGTATAAGTGGAGGGAGAGAGAGAGAGAGGCCGTCAATTTGGTCGATAAGGAGGAAGCTTTGGAATTGGCTTTTTGTTATCAAGATATTGCACCACTTCTTCCATGGAAGGATTTCCATTGCTCTCAGCCAAATTGCATATCATACCCACGTCCAATATATGAAGAGCTTGTTCTCTTTCTACACAGCATGACGACATCATCTTTTCATTTAATATTTTCACTCTTTCTCCTCTTTCATGCATGATCCATGCGAATTCTAGTGCTCCAATGTCTCCTTCCTCTCCTTCTAACTTGACAATCCACTTTCCAACTATGATTTGAATCACTATCAAGCCGAAGGTGACCACATCTGACTTCATCCCTTTCGATACCGTATCATCTTGACTATAGTTGAACTTATATAAAGCACAACCACTCAGAACTGCTTAGCAATTTATGTCAAGAAAAATACAACGAGTCCGAAGATTTCCATGAAAAACACTTTTGTTGTGAAGGTAACGGAGTGACTCAGCAACGCAGCGCATGATTTTGACCCGACAACTCCATGGAAGGACCCCGATTCCATACAAACATTTCTCAAGTGAACCTTTTGGAAAGCAACCATGAAAGCACCATTCTCGTGTTGGAGCCAATCCCCCATAGAAAACTTGCGCAAGTGTGTTGATTCTTTTCACTACAAGTTTGGTATCTACACGTGACGTCTTTAAACCAACGATTCTCTTCATCGACACATAGGAACCACTAGGAAGTGCTCCCTTATGAAAAATTCCCATCGGATCTCTATCCAACACGTTTACTTCACTAAACCCTCGCGTTGCTCTATAAACTTCGTAGATTGTGTAGGCACATGTTTTTCCTAGTGATATTGGTCGTTGATTTGTTTCGAGCAAAATATTGTTGTCTCCTTATACGGCCTTTTCCTTGTTCTTGTTACAATAGAGAACGACTAGGGCTAATGACAAAAGCCCTATGTTAGAGACAAATATTAGGAAAACTGTTTGGAGAAGAATTCCTACCACTTTTACACCATGTTCACTTAGAGGAATGGGAATTCTAGTCTCTCCTCATTTCTTATAGGCTCTCCATTTACTATGTTTAGTTGTATCCATCAAACCAAATTTGTATTCCATGGAAAGCATATTACCTCAAAATGCCGAATGAGGATTCCTGCTCAAAAACTCTAAAACACAATTTAGCATACTTTCTCCATTTTTCTGTCCAATGCTATCCCCAATTTTTTTTTCAAAATGACATCATACCCCTTCAATTCAAAAAATGTCTCACATCCTAACACCTTCTTGCTTCTTTCTCACTACCTTCTTGCATCGGGTTTTCTGCAATAATCGAACTGCGCTGCACGTCCTTGACTAACAATCCAACAAAGGAAGATTAGGTTTTTGGCACAATATTCAAGGTACGTCAATGTTGTCGCTTATCTTGTTGTTGTGTTTAATAAATTGTTCATGCGAGATTGGGTTTGTAGTTTGTTTTTCAAACTGAACTGTGATGATTACCTCGTGCAATGCTTCGTCAGGCTGATCCATATGTTGTGTGTTGATGATTTTTACTGAAATTGGGGTTAGGGTTTCGTTTGGTAGGAAGCCTTGATTTGGGGGTTAGTGTTCGATGTCTTGTTATGTGGTAAGGGGAATTGCTGCAAATCATTTTATTTGGATTTGAGTTTGCAATTATTTTATTAATATTTAAGTGGGGGCATTATTGGTCTTTCACAGCTAATTCATGTGTTATTCAAAAGCAAAATGACTAGTGTATTTCCAACTCACTTATGTCCAACTAAACACCGTAATATAAATACATAACTCATTACTCCCTTATTCCATTTCTTGGTAATTACAATTCCATTTAACTATTTTTATTCAACGAACTAAACAAGTAGTTAGTGATTTTTTTATACTTAGGCACTTGGTAAAAGGCATTCTTATAGCATGTATTTTGACTACTAGTAGGAGGTTATGATCCAATGAACTCTTGAAACAAGATAAGAAATTCCTTGACAAAATGTTATAAGTTTGAGTTGAGAGTTCATCCGTAGAAGCTGAAAATCCAGCAAACATGTATTCATTAAGAATATCGCTATTTGAATCTAGTGAAGATGATAATATAGTTTTCTCAAGCATAGAATCATCCTCATGTCCTAGATAGATATCGATCTACTTCTTTTCACCGTTGTATTGAATCAAAGCACGATGAATTGACTTGTCATGGAGAGACAAAGATCGGGTAGATTTTGACAAGTCCATTGTTTCCATCGAAACAATAGTGCCAAGATTAATTCCAACATGATCATCGCTCGGGTCACCGAAATCGGGGTCATAATTCTTGTCAAATTCAACCCCGAATATCTTCTGGTGCTCACATGTCATTAACCATGCCTAACCAAGGACCGGGTGTACCGACAGAGAACTCGTCACTGACGACGATAAAGGCTAGGGCGCCACATTTTTGGCCATTGGTTGGCAATGTACGGTCGCTGGTGGTGATTGTATCAATTTTGAAAGAGATAGTTGTCGAGAAAGAGATTGGAGTTTCGCATTGTGAGTCGAATGGACGGATAGGAAAGGGGAAAATGGCTCGACCGGCTTGGCTGCTGAGGTTAGCATTTTCTGATGATCTATATGCAATTTGAGTGGAACCGTTGATGTTCGATATCGTTGAATGTAGACGGAAGTTGGAGGAAGAGAAGCTTTTTGTTACTATAGTTGGTGTGCTAGGATGGTAGTTTTGGATTGAATGTGCTAGAGGCTGAGTTTTTGAGCGAGATCAGAAGGAGATACGTAATTAATAATATCAACAAGCACAAGGAGGAGGGAAGTAAAGCCATGTGTGGATGGACTCGACAAGTGATACGTAACTGTTACTGAAGCCTAAATAGTGGGATGTTATATAAAGATTATAGGTCGTGCACGTGCTGGGTTCTTCCTTTTTTCTTTTTTCTCTTTTTTCTTTTCCCAACTATTTATCAGTTAAATTTAACTCTTAAACATAATTGTTTTTTGATTTTATCAATTCACACGTTTATTGAATAGTATTGGCCAGCACTTGATGTGTGTTCCTTCTTTTACATTTAGTGCTTACTGATTGGAGAATGTGTTGTCTAAAATGTTGAAAGCATGCACGTAAAACGAATTTAGTTTTTGAAACTTTAAATTGCACTCATGAAACCGATGGATCAAGTAAGTGACTCGTGACGAAATCATATGTTTTGATAAAAGATTCCAAGTTTGTCTTGTTAAACAGTAAGCCATAATTATAATATTCATCTACGATGAGTACGTGTCTGGAGGTTACACGAGTGTTAAAGTCCCCAGAGATAAATATTTGCAATCCCTAACTTCTTATCCTGAACATGTTCCCACCAATCCCATGCATATTTGGATGAGCACGTAACCTTATATATAGTAACTCGCACGAATTCTACTTTATTAAATAGGTTCCAAATGAATAATGAATGTCATAGAATATGTTTCGTGCAGTAATTGTTCAAAACTTACTCATATAAAATAAGGTACAAGTTTTAAGTCGAGATACCTTATTTTATTGTGGAACCTATAATTTAATGTATATAAAGTATAAGTTTTATGGTACCTTATACTCACTTTGTAACAATAATTAAATAGTATTAATAAATAAAAAATGTAATATTACTGATTTTTCTATTTTGATCTTATAAAAATAAAATAAAAAAACAAATACCTAACTTGTAATAAAATCCTAACACTACACATAGCTTATATGTACTATCTAATCCCTCTCTTCTTCTTCTTTTGTAAAAACCTTTCTCTTTTTTTACTATCTTTTTTTTTTTTTTTTGCATCCTCATTCCTTTTTTACTAACTCTAAACTAGCAAGGTCTTAAAAATATCTCAGGTTTTAACTTATAATTCAATATATTATATTGAAATTACTTACACATGTTTTTTTGTATTCTATATAAAATAATCCTATAGCTTGATAAAAAAATTTTCTTTTAATGATTTGAAAAGAAATGACAAAAGGAATTTAAGCTTGACCCAACTAAGGGTTTTGACTTTTTCAATTATAGAAATATTATCTATTTTGCCTACTATAGTTTTATATTATCTTAACTTAAGATACATTGTAACCTATATAAGTTATTACCAGTGTATTTGCTAATAGTATAGTTATAATTTTAATATTAATTATGCATCCAATATAAAGTTTTGAAGGAAGATCAAGAAAAAAATCACAAGTTCTACAAGGTATAAGGTACAGTGTAATTTCAATGTGCCATTATGTAGGTTCTAGATACAAAAACTTGAAAATTTGTACTTTCAGGATAAGATACGAGTAAAACTTCATATCTTACCTATCTAGACTCACTTACCCCTACATGCACACATACGGATAGGTAGAATAAACTTTTATAAGGAAAAGTTAGAGCACTCTACGATAGAGGGTCGAACGATTGACTAAGGGAAGTAAGCTACCGATTAAGGGTGGTATCAACTCTCACAAAACTCAGTGAAGAACAATTTTTTAGAACTTGTGAATTACTAATTCATCTATAATATAAACTCTTCTAATATTTGAATGGAAGCAATAAAGACAATTAAGTAAGATTAAAAATTATTAGTCTTACACCATCGATAATTTTTTATAGTCATATACTATCAATGAGAAAAAAGTATCACATCACTGGAGAAATAACTATTTTATTCAATAAAGACACCATATTTAAAACCTAACAAGAAAAGACTACTTATAGAAGTATAAGATCAAATCTAAGCTTACTGTATAGACATAATCTAATAGTTATTATTAATCACTTAAAGAAAATAATAAAAAATAAGGAACCTAAACAATCTAGTTAAACAACCAAATCTAATAGATTAATGATAATAATAAAATTGAATCTAGTTTGAATAATACTCCACATGAAATAACTAAACATGAAAATCTTCCTTTCTCCACTACCTTAGTGATGTAATATAACATAGTTAACCGAAAAAAAGGAAAAATTACTACTAATGTAATAATTTTTGTAGCATGGTTGGCTGCTTAAGAGCTAGCTAACTAACATGTGGTTGGAAGTGAACAATGCTAGGGTTAACATCGACTACAGTACCATAAGGCCTTTACCATCTCCGGTTCTTTGTTTCTTCATATTTAAGTAATTTTCTTTATTAAGTATAACGATCCAGAGTCCCTTATAGTCTATAGAGGAGCATAAGAAGCATGTAAAATAATATTGGATAGTTAATTATGAGAGTATTACTTTAAATAATTTCAAGAACTGTTATGACCACACTATTGTATCGATAAACTTCATTGTAGTCTTGCTTGAGAATGGTAATTTGATGTTTTCCTTATTAAATCTTTATGCCAAAATCTTTATTTCCTTACTTAGATCACTTTTTATTTATGTGCTCTTGATTATAAAATGATGAATTCAGATTGGAATGTTAATAAATTGGCATTGAGCTATGCATATACGAACAAACCAATTTCATAACCAAGTTAGTGGACTAAGGTTGGAGCTAAGGATAAAACGAAGGAAGCAAATTGATCGAGAAAACATATGGATGGGGGATTCAAACCCGATCTATCTTATTGGAAGATCAATGTTCGTGTCACAAGGTTACAATGACGTTGATCAAGACTATATCTCACTATAAAATAGAAAACTTATTATTTGACTCAAAATAAATGCTGTGTAATTTAAGAATGAAACCAAATTAAAACATTTCTTAAGAAAGACCTTATATAAAACTTATAAGAAACTCTACAAAAAAACACTTAGCCTAAGAATTCTCTTCCAAAATGAAATCTCTTACTCCAAGAAGGATTAGAAGAAGATAAGAAATGCTCATTAATAAGTATGTAAACAATCCCTAATCTCTTTCTTGATAAGAGAATTAGAAATCTAACCTGTAAAGACAATTAAGTGCATAATTGATAAATTTTAAAAAGGAATGTGTAAACTAAGAATTTAGATACAAAATTTCAAGTAATAACCATGTTTTCTATGCTATTTTAATATTTCTTTACCTTTATTGCTTTTATCTTATTTTATTTTATGTTTCCATAGTTGTTATTGTTTTTCTTTCATTTGTTTTGTTGTTAATTGTTATCTTTATGTTATTTAGCTATTTAGTATTTAATTATTTTAGTGGTTAGTTATTTTAATTTCTTTATTTTGTTAGTTTAATGTCTAAATTCTTTGCAACACTTAGTTTCCATATTTAGTTTTTCCAATTAAATCTTAGTTATTCAATTAAATCTTTCGATAATAGAAGTTAGGTAGTTGAATAAATTACAAAGGTATACTTGTTAGGAGTAATTAGAAATACTCACATACTTAGCTCTTTGTGGGATCAACACTAGGACTCAAAATCTATTTTAATTCTATACTATAGCTTCCTGACTAGGTATACTTGCTTATAATGCAGTATACGCATGTAATGAAGTTTTTAGAATTATTACTGAGGAGACAAAAATAGTGTAGTCTAATTTTGGAAACTATTATAGCAATAGAATTATTCAATTACTTAAACACTTTTTCAATATACTTTTTCTTAGTTATTACATATTATATCCCTTTCTATTATATTGCTAACTTTTAATTCTTTTGTAGCTTATAACAAGAAGTAGCAATAGTCAAGTAGTTGACTATAACCCATAAATTGAAAGGATTGTACGATAACTTTACAGAATAAATCACAACATCGTGGATCAAGGTTTACAACTTAAATCAAAAGAGGAGACAAAAAGTTCAAAAAGCGAGCAAGAAGACATGGCCATAAACAACAAAAACAACAATGACAATGCCAATAAAACACTTGTGGAGTTTGCAAAACCAATGGTAACTAGAGCCGAGTCCAACATCACTAGACTCGCAATGCAAACCAACTTCCAGATTCAACTTAGTGTCATCTAAATGGTCTAATAGCTTATGCAATTCGATGGATTGGCTGACGAGAAATAGTGTTTTAGATGATGTGGTAAGGTTATAGTTATTCTCATTCACCCTACGAGATAAGGCTAAACTTTTGCTTAACTCATTACTTAGAAGGTCCATCACAACTTAAGAGTTATTAGCAGAAAAATTTTAGGGAAATATTTTTTGCCTACAAGAGCAGCAAAAGATAGAAATAATATTTTTGCTTTTATCCAATTTAATAATGAAACCTTATATGACACATGGGAGAGATTTAAGCAATGAGATGGTATCTTCATCACAGACTACCTCATTGGATGCAAATCTAGACTTTCTATAACAGACTTAGTTATACCACTTGGTAAACCATTGATGCCATAGTTGGAGGCACTCTAAGTGCCAAGACACCAAAGGAAGCCTAGAAGCTTATCGATGGCATAGGAATGAACAATTCATAGTAAGATAATGTAGGGGTAAGTCAAAGACATTTAGAAAGTATAAAGTTGATCTTGTAACAACTCTAATTGCTTAAGTTGAAAATCTAAGTAAGAAAATTGATGGCCTAGTGAAACCTATTAATTTAAGATGAAATTTTCTTAGAAATCGAAGATGTCAATTTTATAACTAATTATGCTAACAATCCTTTTAGCAATACGTCTAATCTAAGTTAGAGAAATCATCCTAATTTCTCTTGAAGAGGGTAGAAGTAGCAACAGTAGCAAAATTGAAATCAATAACAAAACAGGTCTCAAAACTTAGAGAAGATGCTAAATTGGTTTATTTAAAGCTCAAATATGAGATTTGAAGCTAGTAAAGCCACAATTAGGAACATTGAGGCATGATTAAGGAACTTAGAGAATCAACTTTTCCAATTAAGAAGGTCAATGACTAAAAGATGATAAGGAAGCTTGCTCGAAACACTAAACTGAATCCCAAACCATGGGTTTGGAAGTACACTAAGGAATAAGTATCAAACCTCAAGTTAACAACGTAAAACAAAAGCTATCCTTAAGAGACATCTCAAGTTTCACAAATTTTTATTTTATTTTCTTTATTTTAGTTGTTTTGTTTCGAATAAGTTAATTGAAGCTTCTGAGCTTAAATAAAAATTGCTATAGTTTAAGTAGTTAAGCAATCTATTTCATAAGTTTGTTCATATGAATTTCTGCATGTGAATCCATACTAATTTCAAGTATTTTTAATCATTGCATGAACTAAGTTCAAAGATTAGGGATTGGTATGAATTTTTCTTATCAAAGGAGTTCGCGTCCATAATCCATGACTGTAGACTTAGACCGTGATCTTCTCATAAAATAATTCCTCAAAATCGACCAAGGAAAAAAAATTAAAGACGGGACGAACATGGCCCTAACCAAAGCCATGGTCCTTAGCCATGTACGTGATGTTCTCTTTTGCATAGGGGAAGGAACATGGCCACTCACCACTGCCATGTTCCCCAACCGTGGTCTTTACTAGGTTTGAATACCAGAGGTATTTCTATTCCTTCTCACTCTTCCTTTATTTTATTTCACTCTTACATACTTTTTCTTTAACCTCTCTCTATGATCATCACACTTATTCACTTATTTCTCCTAAATCTAAGCACAAAAACATCAATCACAAGGAATGAACATCAACTACATCTCATTAGTTTCCTTGATTTATTATTATATTTCATAAAGATCTAATTTTTATCTAGGTTTTTTATATGAAACTTAAAATGTGCATGTATTGAAATCTTGTGTTTTAGTAGTGATTTAGTATATATAATGTGATGTAGTGTGTTATTCGTTGATTATATGTTAGGATCATTGCAAAAATTTATGCTTTATAAAGGTTTGTATGCAGGAAAGTGATGGAAACAGGTAGAAAGCCATAAAGAGAGAAAGAAAGAGAGTGATAGTGATAGTGAATGAAAATAGCAATATTTGAATCGTTGGTGATTTTAATCCATGTTGAAAAGAGAACTTAAAGTCCTTGTTGGTAATAAACATTGAGAAATCAATTTTCACATAAATTAAACACTTAACTAAGTTTCTAGTTAATTAAGTGGTGATTGAATATTACTTTTCCTGTGGTTTTAGATGATAATTTATTGGTTGAATATAAATTCATGAAATTATTCCTTTATAGTGTTATTCATCAAGTAAATGTAAGAACCTAATATTTCATTTACTTAGGGTCAAATAATTCCCTTATTGAATCGTCATGTTTGAAAATTGCAAATTTGATGTTAATTTTCAAGGGATTAGGAATAACTGAATTTCATAGGATTTGCTAAAGAATTACCCTATTGAGATGCTAATCTATGATTTAGGCATTAACTTTTGCAAGCTTTTTAATTTGACCACTATCCAAATTGCTTGGTATAATAACTAGTAATTGATTAAAATGATTGCTATGGTTCCATTAGTGAATTATTTCTATATGGATTATTGTTGTTATCACATTTAAACTTCTTATTGTTTTTAGATTTTAGAAAATGCTTAAGGTGAAGTATGCTTCCTGTAAGAACTCAGGTGCTATTCTACAACCCCCTTAACTCACTTTGGAACATGACTAGCAAAGGGAAAGGTTTGCATAACTCTCCAAGAAGAAGTTTGGTAAGTTCATTTGTATTGATTAGCATGCTTTGGCATAAGCCGGTTATGATGCTTGAGTTTGCCAGCTAATCGATTGTGGTGGAGGGGATAGATTACTGATAATTAATGACTTAGTGTATAGGGAGCTCACACTTGAGTTCCTCTATACATTTAGGTTAGCTATCAATAATCATGGTTAAGGTAGGCAAAATATAATTTTCTTCAAATGTTGTAATAAAGAAGTTAGGATGCCTATTGATGAGTATAAAGTTCATAATGGGATTTATATTGCTGATTATATTACTACTAAAGAGCATAGGGATTTACTACATAAGTTACCTAGGCATATATTTGATGCGGCTTTATAGAATAGATTGACTAGTGAAGGAGTAGTGTAAACCCTACAAATTTAACTATTTAAGAGTAGAATTAAACCCCAATACTGTAGATGACTTTATGAGTCGTTAAAGCCAAGTAAGATAAAAATTTAATAAATTATAAATTCAAATATTTTATAAGTAGTACAAAACCTTAGAAAATCAATCGAAACCTGACTCGTATACAAAAAGCCTTAAATTTGATGTACGCGTAAATACTTAAAATCAAACCTGAACTTGACTAAAACCTTAAAATTATAACTTTAAGTTCATAAAATGAATAAATATAACTTAATAGTAACATAACCATAGTCGATTGCAATTATCAGTTAAATCACATAATCATATAAAACTTTTAATGAAAATGTTGAAATAACTTGTAATTATTATCAATGTAACGGGTACCAATTAAATTAATAAATTATCATAAAATTCCAAAATTTATTTATAAATGTTATTTTTATGCTTAGAAAAATTACATAGTTTTATTTTTATTTTCCTTTTTCTTTCTTTTCTTCCTTCTATTTTCCTCCTTGCTCCACGTGATTTTCCAGCTGCATGTACAACAGCCCATGTGCTTAATTTCAAATTACAAGTGTCATGTAATTAAAAGACAAAGGACAAAGTACTTAAAGTAACGATCATATCCAAATTAATGAGGAGATTTGAGTAAATGATTTTTTTTTCTTCTTTGTCTTTTACTTTTAATCTTTCTCTTGCTGGATTTCTATTTGCTCATATCTGGAAATCGAAACAAAACTAGAAAAAAAAAAAAAAAAACAAACCAAACCAAAAACCAAAACAAAGAAAAAGAAGAAGAAGAGGAAAAACGAGGATTTAGTTAGGTAAATGAATTATTTTGTACATATATGTATTCTATACTATGCATAGACTAAGTATTTTATTGATTTATTTATTTACATGTACATATATATATATGCATGAATAGATATATACATATGTATTATGTATTTTACTTATTTGTGTATATACATATGTATTAGGTATGTATCTTTATTTATGTATATACATATGTATTTAGGAGTGAGTATATACGGTATATGTATATAAGTATAAATAGTAGTACATATAATATGTATTTAATTTTTTTTCTCTATACATGTATTCTTGTACATGTGTATGTAAGTGTATTACATATGTATGGATGATTAGTATTTTGTATATGACGTATGTAGGTATGTACGTATAGTATATGTTTATGTACTAGTATTTCTTTTACATACATGTATATATATATTTAGTATTTTATTTAAATATTTATGAACTTATGTGTGATTATGTATATATATGTAATTATTATTAGTTTTACTACATGAGGTTTATACATGTATCCGTATATAGTAAATATATGAATATATACTTATTATTTTCAAAGTATAAGAATTTTTGTATATATATGTATATGTATTTTGCTAGACGTGAAGATGTATATATATTATTATTAATAATATTTTGTATTTTAGTAAATATACACATATATAGTAAAATCGTATAGGTACATAGTATAAAAACTATAAATAAGTGTATATTATACTTGTACATAATGTATAAGTAAAGTTAGAATAATTTATTATATAAAGTATAGTATACATATAAACGTACGTATATGAATAGAAACGTATATATAAAAATATGAGTATGTGTAAATAGTATATACAATATACTATAATATTAATTTAATAAATGATAAAGCTAATTTTACCCCTGTTTTATTAGTGGCAATTCAGCGATATCCTAAAGATTTATGTGCTTAATTGAAAGAATTGACACTTAACTAGCTAATATATTTGCCTCAGGTTCAATTCAGTACAAATGGGAGAAAAGGAGCTGGAAAGACTGCATTTGGAGCATGAAAACTCAGAGGAATGAGGACTTTCTGCAAGCAAGAGAGGATCCACGACCGTGGCTAAAACAGCTAATGAATAGCAGTAGAAATGAGACGATTAGTGGAGCTTATGACCTTAAACCACGGCCATGGTGGTGGGACAACCATGGCTTTACACACGGCCGTGGAACACCTGGGGTGCACGAAAAGAAAGAATTTTTATTGTATTTTTCATGGGTATATATATATAGAAAAGAGGAGAGAGAAAAAGAGAGAGTTCTGATTTTTGATACATTTCCTTTAATTACTTTGCTTAGATATTGAGAAGTTAGGCTTTAATATAATTGGAGAGATTACATCGGGAGATTGATGGAAGATTGAAAAACATTGCTTGGATTTCAATTGAGAGTTTAGCTCTTGAAATTTCTTGAGAAAAGTGCGCACAAACCAGAATTTTCATCTATATAAGGAATCGGTGAGATCGTTCGTGTTTCTTGTTTTTCATAGAGAATTGTGTTGCCATTGTAATTATATAGAATCATGAATTCCTTCATACACAATTATGTTGATGCTATGAATTCCATGGCTAACTAATTAATTAGATGGGAATGAGATAAACCCTAGATTGCTAAAATGATTGTGGTAATTATGTTATAGGAGTAATATAAATATGGCTTATTTTAGATTGCAACTCTTTCTATTTCAATTCTGACTTGTCTAAGTTATGATTGTTAATGGTTATAAACATGGGAGTGTTTGTAAATTCATTAGGAGTTCTTGATTAAAGAATTCAAATAAATGCAGAAGCAGTGTCTAATTGTTTAATCAGAGATTATTGGGAGATTAATGCAATATCTAAAACTAATTAATCACTAAGGAATTAGCATAATTGGGTTGAAGATATTAGATTATCATATCATTGGAAAATGTATGATAATACTCTAGAATCCACTATTGATTAAAAAGCGGAAGCGGACTGATTATATTAGAGGTCGAATCCTTAATTTAAGGAATTATAATCTCAATGAAATAACCATACATATATTACTCTATATAACTCAGTGGCAACTTGATTAGTATCTTTAGGGTGGAATCTCGATTTCCCATCACTTTTCCATTGATAAGTTTTTCAAATCATCTTTTGATCTCATTGTAATTGAGTCAAATTAGTTTAATTTTAGTATAAAAAACCATTTTTGATTTACTTAAATATTAACTAAAGCTAGCACAAGTTGGGTACTCTACTTAAGTCCTCGTGGGATCGACACTTGTTTTCAACATTATACTACTTGATACGATCCAGTGTACTTGCTGGTATTGCACTCATTTTTTCTAAACACCTTTTCAGCGTATCAATACCAATGAAGTTGATGCATCTCTAGGGTCATACATATGGAGAAGCACCACAACGAATGAACCGAAAGAAAACAGAAAAGAAACTAGCAAGGTTTTGGCAGCTACTGAATAGATATAACTCACCACTTGATCCTACTTGACCTATAACTTGCTGGACATGACACACCGATTCAAATTAAAGGGTCACTCACTACTACTCCTTGTTAAAGGGAATAGAAAAGAGTTATATGATAACAAGAACACAAAGGTTGCTTTAGTGAGTAAATCTGCATTGAAAGTTGAATGTGCGCGTACATGGAAAGTAGGGGTTTATATACTTGCCCACTAGGGTTATTTTATACACATGAAAAGACAAAAGGGTATTTTACAATTACATTACATTAATCATACTGAAAAGGGGTAAAAAGGACAAAGAATATCGAGTATGGAAAAGAAAGAATCATTTTAGAACGTTGTGTCAGAAGGCACGTATCACTTGATGGCTGTACATTAGGAGTATGATACACAGGAAAAAATAGGAAGTATTGCAGTCAAGGGCCGACCTGATTTAGATTAGGTCAGGAGCTAATCAACTTGGCAAAAAGCGTCTTGAAGTCAAACGCCAATGGGTTAGGTCGGTAGTTCGGCTCGGCTAGTTTTAGGCTGTCTTCTAGATTAGGACTTTGCTTTTAGGCAGGAGCATGTTAGACACATGTAAGGATCTGAGAGATAGGTTAGCAAGAGGTCGGATTAGGATAGGGTCCTTGTCTTGACTATGGCTTAGAGCTAATATTTTCTATACAAGCCCTTGAAGTCCTCTAGCTCGGCTTCTTGTGATCAATCCAAGGGGTTGATTCCTATCACTACCTGAGCTCTTAAAACTTGTTTCATCTCATTTTAGGTCCTGACTTCTCGTTAGGCTTGTCGACTTGTGGCCTATACTTTCTTCCACCACATGGCTGCATACCCAGAAAACTCTAAGTATGTATTGCATCCTCATAATCATAGAAATCAAATATTTTCTCAATCTTCTCTTCTTAGTCCACATATTCATCAGCATTGCTTGTAACTAGAGAAGCTTGGTAGCTAAACCTTAATATTCTCAATTCCTCTAGGTGTTTGAATTTCTCACTTATTAAACTCATGAAACTATTCACCCTCTTCTTCTACAACTTCCTCCAACTCAACTCTCTGTCGAATGAGGCCTTTAGCTTGAATGAGTTGAGCTAGTGGTGCATTTATAACATCGAGAGCTCATATCACTTTTCCCTATCCTCTTGGCCTATCTCACACACTTTAACCATAATCGATGTTTTTATCTTAGGGTCAAGCATCTACATACCTTTGTATGATCACAACTAAGTTTGTAACAATAGTGGTGAGGTTTTGAATTTGTTCTTCAGTACTTTG
>JAMXBB010000008.1:13685077-13709617 GCA_024138015.1 Lumnitzera littorea
ATAAATATTAGAGTATATTTATATGTATAGTGTACATGTTATAGTAAATTTACAAAATATTTGTACATAATACATATATATATATTATATACATATACATACATATACATATACCTAAGTTCTTGTACAAATATTTTGCAAAATTACTATAACATGTACACTATACATATAAATATACTCTAATATTTATACACGTATATGAACATAAATACTCAAATACATGTATGTACAAGAATATAAATAAATAATTATTACAAAATACATATACTATACATAATAAAACATACTTGTATAATATTTTTTGGTATAGTTCCTAGCTTCTTCTTCTTCTTCTTATATGCCTTTGAATTATTTAGCAGTTGAAGAATAGAAAAGAGGGAAAACTTGTGGTTAAAAAGGAAAACAATTTGAAGACTTGTGTATTTGTTTGACAATTTTTTTTTCCAGATGTAAAACAGCAACAACATGGCTTAAAAAAAAAAAGAAAAGAGGGAAAAAAAATCTTAGCTTAATCTTGCAATTAATAAGATAAGACACTTGCTTTATTAATTTGTCCTTTTTTTCATAATGTTTCAACACTTATAAATGAAAAAGAATCAAATAGGCTGTTGGAAACCAATGTGGAGCAAGGGAAAAAATAGGAAAAAGAAAGAAATAAAAGAGGGAAAAGAAAATAAAAATAAAAATATGTAATTTTTCCAAACAAAAAATTATATAATTATTATTTATAAATTAATTTTGCGATTTAATAAAAATTTATTAATTTAATTTTTACTAACTACGTTTATAATATTTACAAGTTATTTCTATGTATTCACTAAAACTTATATGCAGTTATGTGTATTAGTTGATAATTATAATTGACTATGGTTTTATTACTATTAAATTATATTTATTCATTTTATAAGCTTAAAGTTATAGTTTTAAGGTTTTCGTCATGTTTGAGTTCGATTTTGATTTCGGGTATTTATGCGTACATCGGATTTAGGATTTTTGTACGTGATTTAAGTTTTGATCAAGTTTTTAGGGTTTTTATTACCGATACTATACTTGGGTTTATAATTTAATAAAAATTTTATTTTACCTAACCTTATTGACCTATGATATCATTTAGAATACTCGGACCTAAACTAAGGCTTATACTACTAACTATGTGGGGTTTATGAGAAGATCATACCACCATCAATGAAGTTATACTTGATGAGGTGCCAAATATTCAAAGATGAAGTGGTAACTAAACTTGAAAGATATGGTGATAATGGTAGTGACTTAAGGGAGAAGAACGTAGATGATTATGTGGATGTTGATATCTAAATGAAAAGTAGACTAGTTTATTCAACTATGAAAAACGTAAGCTCTATCCATAGTGCTTTAAGTTTTCATTTTTGTTAGGTGACACAAATGATGAAATTTAAGATTGATGGTTGGCAATTTGTTAAGATTTTTAGTAATTAGCTTATATTTGCGAAAAGTTTGTTGTTAGAGGGTGAAAGGATACCATTATCCTATAATGTGTTACTAGGGTCTTATTAGTAATGGAATGGAAATTAATTGACTTATATAAGAATGGTTACATGTTATTTACTAAGAACCATCAAGATTTAGACAATTGCTTGATATGTAATGAATCAACTAGAAGATTAGGAGAAAAAGAAAGAAGTAAAGGAATTACATAAAGGTTTTATGATATTTATCACTAATACCATAATCCTAACAAATAGTATGTATAGGAAATTGAAACCAAACATGAGATGCCATAAGAAAGGTCATTTTGTTAAGGAAGAAGTGCTAAGGTATACTTTTAACTTTAAAGCATGCAAATCCTAGATGTTGAATTTTTGACAATTAGTTCCAAAGCATAAGATTGTATCTTTTTTAGATGGGTTTAACCCTTCCAGGAAGTGTATATTTTTCAATTGATAATAGCAAAAGCCCTTTGCAGGAATAGCTTATGGGAATCAAGTTACAGGACCCATCACTAGAGTATGTATGAGAGGACTTCAAATGCTTATACTAAGGATTATACATGAACCATCATTGTTAGACAAGTTTCTATTCATTAGTTCTTCTTATTCACATATTTTGATGTTTATAAGACTTTAATTATGTTCTGAGTTGAGTCTCAAAGTTGTATCACAAGTTTTATTATAAGTCTAGATGAAGGAAGCAAGATATCTAGAGATACACTAGTTGACTACAACTGTATACATAGCCGTGTCAACCTAAACAGATCCAAGCTTGAGAGTATTCCTATCCCTATCTCACCTTGTTTTTACTTTTAGTATAATACACTAAATTTTACCTGATGAATGGTAATTTGATAAACTTTAGGAACTATGGGAATGTGTATATGCTTGTCCTTACTTGCAAATATTTGATAATATACTCAAAAGCATCTAGATGTTTTTTATTGTGCATTAGCTAATGATAAGATTATGAAGTATCTATTGTATAGTTGATTGATCACTTGTGAACTTAACTTAATAACTATTTGACCCTCAATAACCGATCATGGATTACATCCTATTGCGTAAATGATAAAAGGTTGCTAGCATAGTACAGTAAGACATGATATGTTCTTGCCTTGACCTTTTGGGAACTACAATGCTTTAGGAAGTACAACCCTCTTCTTGAGGTTAAGCCGTGCTTACTACTTATAGGTGAGAGTGAATTGCATGAGCCCCTCATAACCACCCCTAAGATGGCCTACCAGTATAAGGAATTGAGAAAGTAAATGATTTGAATGGAATTGACTGATGGCTCCTAAGTCTTAACTTGCCTAAATACTTCCCAACTCAAGTAATGGTGAGCATTAAGATCGTACTATATACAGTTAGTGATCAACCATATGCATTGTTTGCATTGCATATGGTTGAACACACATTCATATGTTCATTAATCACTTCCTTATACTTGTCAGTTTGATAGAAGAATTATTCACTCGGCTAGTTATAGCTTATATCCTCTTAACTTGCTATTAGTACAAGCTGATCTTTAGTTAAAGCTAGGTTGTAGGATGCTTGAGGTCAATAGTTGCATCTTTTGGGGATTTAAGAGGGAAGGAAGAGAGGTTGACTAATCACTTCTTTCATATTTGGAGTCTTAAGTTATATATATTGTTGCTTTTTAGTAACTTAGAGAATAATGCCTCTTATTATTATTTGTCAGTATTATAGATTCATGTTTGTGGAACCTAGGTCTTAAACATATCCATGAACTCATTTATATTAATTAATGTTAGCATTTAGCTGTTTTGATATTGTTAGATAACTAGCACTATTGTGGTATATCTTAACTGTCATAGGAAGCTTTCTATGCTATATTGAGGGCCCACACTTAACTGATATTGGAGGTTTATCTCATATCATCATGCAGTATACAAGATGTTGCCATGGCTTGTATACTCCTCGAGTTGTGATAGTATTTAGTGGTATCAAAGCATAGGTTAAATAATTTAAAACCTAACCTCACTAAGAAACCTAACCTTGTGAGTTGGAGAGGAATAGAATCGAAATTGGTGTTTACATATAAAAGTTTATAACTTAAGAGAATATTAAGACTCTAACTCTAAACTAATTAGAGGAAACCCTATTTATTTTGGGCAGACTATCTATCTACACTTAAGCATTGGCTAGAGTTTGCCATGAGAGACGATGAAACTCTGCTTGAGTATCAACACCTACTCAGGCAGATATGTGAGGACTTGGCATTACTGGGACACTATGGGAGCATAGGGATAATGTTAGTATAGTAGAGAGGTAGGCTTAACCACTATTGGAGGTACATGTTGATGACAATCCTCTACGATCTTGATTCTTCGGTATACTTAGACATAGAGTTCATCCATGTGCTAGAGCAAAAGTCTTGAATGGTAGGGTAGATAGGATTGCCATCAAAGACTCAAACTAATAAACATTGATGCATAAGTATGCTCATTGGCTAAGTAGGCTTAGCAACATGGATTTGCAACTTTGGGAAATAAGCTTAGGTTAGTAGTCCTCCTATGTTATCCAAGATGAATGTGTCTTCTATATCACTAATCATCACTACCTATACATAGCTTACTAATAATTTACTAAGGTAGTATAGCGTGCTTAGATGGATGAGTGTTATAATTAGTTGTTAAAAATTGTGTTTGTCAATAAACACCATGAATATGGCAAAAAAAAAAAAAAGAAGAAGAAGAAGGAGCACCATTAATGTTTAGTTTACTTGGTGTTATTGAAATGCACTAATATATGTTTTCTTAAGCTTTGTCATATTATGCTTGGTTATTTAATGTAACTTGGTGTACATTAATAGCATAGGATATATATGAATGACTAATAGGTGAATACTTATAAAACTTGATTTGCCTGATATTTGCTTGATTAACAGCATATGGGTTAGTTTAGGTTTGTTGATACATTTTTTTATTTAGTTTTCTAAGCTCATTACTTGTTAAGATTACCTCAATATACGATATGCATGGTACGATACACTTCTAGTGAATGTCATATGCATGCACATAGCATATGGGTATTTACGCTTTGCAATGACCTTGATTCTAGTTATATTTTGATGAACTATATTACTATTATGGTACTTATGCCATTAATAGATATCTAATATACTTATTCAGCAATGGACCCATGACGATATAATTAGGGGAAGAGGGGGGCAGGTGAACTTTTCTAAACTTAGTTAATATTAAAATCATTGATAGGAAAATATTTTATTATTATCATAATTATATTACATCTTATATATGTTAAAGAATCTTGTCAATAATTTAACTTGCAATAGTTCTTAAAGCTTAATAGGATGGAAAAATTTTATTCTAAAAATGATTAAGGGTGATTGGTACACCTCATAAGAAGTTAAAAGAATGAATATTTGACCTTTTATTATGCATGTATGCAAAATAAAATTTAACTATTAATCTATAACAAAAATTACATTAATATATAGAAACTTATGTAAAGTTTGTTTATAACAAAAAAATAGATTAGAGATAAATATATGATTAGGAAATTAGTAACATCGAAAAAAGCAAATTGACATAGATATAAGTATTATATTATTTTTATGTCCAATTGTCTTATTAATAATGCTAAAAGGAGGAATATCATTTTAACCCAATCAATTGTTTAATATTCCACATTCTTTTTCATAACATTAATTGTTAAAAGAAAAATAGGTAAACTAAATCATACAATTAGTATTATTTATCACTAGTTCATGTGCTAAGGCCAAAATATTTATAATATGAATAATGTAATTACTATCTTTGGTGTATTACTATTAAAATAAAAAAAGTTCAATAAACGTAAAGGACAAATGTCTTTTGAGTAATATATGTATATAGAAAAAGCAAAATGATAAATATGAGAATTGAACCCAAGACCTCATATTTGTAAAATATGAAAAATTATTTTCTCTCCAGCTTTGGGGAGGCTAAGGCCCCTATGTACCTCCCCCTGCCACCTCCATCCCCCCTCCCTCTTTCCCTCCCTTACCACTTATAAAGTTTGTCCCTATACTTGTTTATTCTTAAGTTGTAAAGCTAATGAGATAAATGTTTTTACTCTTAAACTATAGATGATGAGTGTAGCACTATGATAATGCACACTGGGTGCTTACATACAAAAAGGAGATAAAGGCTAAGATAGAAATGTTATAAAGTTCTATTATCCTTGGTTTAGTATATTACGACTCTTGAATATTATGGTTGGGTTAAAATAAAGAATTAAAGAGTTTCATTTAAGTTAAATTGAATTCATCTATTTCAGATACTTGTACAATGTAACCATGCTCATACTCAGTAACTATAATGATATAAGACACAGACCATAAGTGTAACGACTTAGAACCTAAGGGAGCAACAACTCGCTAAGTGTCCCTAGTTTTCAAATGACATGTTAAGGCCTTAAACTAATACAATCTTCCAAAATCATTTTTAGTAACTATCATCAATATAACAAAATAAATTTTTATGATTTAAACAAACCAAAACAACCTAAATAACACATAGGCAAGTCATCTCTACCTTAATCATACCCTTAAAACAACATTATCATCTTTTATAAAAATGGAGCCTAATAATAGATTTAAACCACATATTACATTTGGTTTCACCAATCATCCATAAGTCACCAATACAAAATCATAAAAGCTTCTCAAACCCAACCTGTTAGTAAAAGTCCCGATCACAATGTAAGTAACAACTTTACCTTAATATCTACAACTGTAAAAATAAAAGAATAAGCCGAAACCCATTATAGATGCACAAGCACACACAAATACCAATTTAAGTCATATACATGCATGTAATGCAAATTGCATGAAGTATAAGGAAAATGGTAAAATAATTATCTTTAATTTAGGTCAACAACCAACAAAAGAGTACTCATGACCCCACCACACCAAGATTTTTGTCCATATATATAGGTTGATATAGATTTACATTTTCTTTTAAGTCCTTTACACCCAAAGTCTAAATTCCAAAGTCCACAGACCATAAATCTTATAATTCAAGCTATGTCGTTCCATATGTAAGTCTATTAGAGAAATATCACACATGATTAGTAATTGCTCCTTTAGGGATCTACTATTATGGGCCCCTTAAGTAAGTGGGCCAAGCATAACAAACAACCAAGTTTAATTAGACTGAATATAAGTTAATTTGGTTTGCTTACTAAGCCTTAAAAAGCACGAGCAAATAATTAAGTACCATGTACCTGGAAAGCCAAATCCAAACCAAATACAAAGTGCAAATCAATCATGAACCCAAATCTGACAACCTAGCAATTAAAACAATAAACCTTCTTAATCTCTCATTTTAAACAATCCTATTCAAACCTCTTAAGTAACTAACCCATCTTTGGATAACATTCTCTAAAGTTTCCCTATACTCCCATCTTATTATAAGATTCTAAGAGTAACTATATTTAAATAAAGACATAAAGATTAGACCTTAGCTTAGAAAACAAACGATTAGAATACTTGGAATGACGATTTGGTGTTTTTAAGGCAAAGGGTTTGAAAATAAAGTTTAATTCTTTAAAAAACATGTTTGTAAATAAGTCATAATAATTAAGATGTTCAAAAATGGTTCTAGAGGATAAAAAGTGCTTTAGAAAATAGGTTAGGATGCAAAGAAATTAATTTAAGAAAATGAAATGGAAGAAAACTTTATTCATCTTTCTGGTGTGAACCAACCGGACGAATCAGGGTACAAGCAGGCTGGTCCTTACCATCCTTCAGTTACTAGAAGATTGGTTACAACTAGTCCCATGGTTTCATTGGAACTAGCCCTACGATTTTAGCAAAGTAGCAAACAAAGATTTGAATTCCATCCTCAAACTAACTCAAATCTAAATCTTTCTTCAAACCCACTTCAATTACTCATCAACCCATTAGTATAACACATTTTTATACAATCTAAACTATAAATTTTAGATCAAACACCAACTCAAAATCCCAATTCTTCCAACAACTTGAAGAAACCAACTTTGAACTGTAGAATATGAGGAAAGATGAAGAGAACTTACTTAAAATGAATGAAAAGGCTCCTTAAATGCAAAATGCTACCAATCCAAATGAAAATAAGCTACCAATAAGGAGTTTCAAATTTGTTTTTGTCATGACCTAAGGGGGCTAGTCATGACAAATGCCATATACTGTATAAAGGATTGTAGATTGAATTCTCTTGCAATCAACAATCCTATATGCGATGTATAAGGCTACAGTTACAACTACCAACCAAGAGTTGCGTAAGTGTGAGCAATATCATTTCATGATAATAATAACAAATTAAGGAAATATAAAACACAATCTATTTATATAAGAATTCATAGAAAAGAAACCTATAATACTTCTTAACTCAAACTAATATCATTCTATTACATAATCAGATCCATAATCTAAATAAACTATCACGAGTACACTCCAATCACATCTTGCTCCCATATCGACCCCCTAATATACAACTAACCTCAGGCATGCGGTGGCCTGACTCCACGAATAACTCGCCTTGCGAAAGAAGACTACAAGGGTATAAGCTAACTAGCTTCGTGAGATAATTCCCTCAACCATACAGCAATCAAGTTATACATCAATTAAGTTTAATCAAATGAATGCATGCCAATCAGTATATCAAACAAATACATGTAAGTGACCAGGTACTGCATGCAACTTAGATTTAATACCCTCCGAAGTCAAGGTTGGAGATACATCAGTACAATTAGATCCAGGTATCATAGTAAAACTTATTTCATAATGAAACCCTGCGTTTCGTATTTAAAATGTAATTGTATATCCATTCTTAGTTTTATAAAAAACGAGTTCTACGTATGATTGTGAGTAGGTTCACGTAGCCCTCACTCATCCCTAAACAGAGGCCTTTGGACTTAACCCTTAACTAGGCAGTTGGCACTTCTAACGCCTAATAACCTCATGGGCCAGGCTAAGGTCATATTACACACGTACACCGTACAAAATCTATAACAATCAAATAATCAACCCACGTATGGCCTCTCGTTACCTTTGTATAATGTGACGACCGAAATTAGTTATGCAGTGTATGATTATGCATGTTTCAAGTTAACCTTTTCTAGTCGAGTAAAATTAGGTCTTATTATTTAGTGATCAATAAGGTCACAAACCATCAATTCCTAGTGAATCTACTATGTAACAATCAATACATTATCGTACTTTAAGGTAAATTCACCATTAACAAACACTTATTATATACAAGCATAACCTAGCCCCAAATAATATTCAATTATTAATCATAATTTATATTCGCTAATTACAAACACAAACAAGTGTGAGATCATTAAGAAAAACTCACTCAGCCATAATTGACTCAGGGGTTGTAATAATCCGATGGCAGCTTAGGGTTAAGGTCGAGATCACCTAAGAATAAGGAATATAGAAAAGTGTAAGTTTAGAAATTTAAAGCTAAACTAGTATCGTAATTTGTAAAGTTTATTTCACATAGTTACGTGAATTTGTCGATTTGAGCTTTTTATCGAATCGTGTATAACTTTTTCATTTTAGCTCAGATCATTATGAACTTATAGTTCATTTTGATCGTTTTCGAGAATATTTTCTCATAGCGAGGTCCATTTTCGACGTTGTGACTTGCAATTTGAACTGTGATATAAAAATACCACAAAATTTATTATTTTAATTTAAAAAGTTGTAAAATATTAATTTGAGCTTTATGACCACAAGCGTAGTCTTTGCTAATGGTTCCTTCAAACCAATTTTCAAGTGCAAATTTTCGTACTTTCCATGCCTTACAAGTATACAACTAAGAGCACAAGCATGGCCATAGGCCTTAGTCACCTCGAGCAAAAAAATTTAGAATTCAAAATCAAGTATAATTTTTAATAAGAGAAATACAATCACAATCATTATTCCTTTCCATTTTCTTCCTTATTACCACAACTATTTATTTGTTGTGTTTGACCTTGCAATACTTAAGAAAAACTGAGAACAACTTGCATTGACTTGTTACAAAACCAAATCTAAATCAAGTCAAAGAGAAATGAAAATTGCTTGGGTTACCTCTTAAGAGGCACTTTTTGTTGACATAATTTGCTTAACAAGTTAAGCATAATGTTACCCTTTTTTCTCATATTGGATGAAGGTCGTACTCAAGATTATTCTCCTTTTCAAACTCTCCTCTTAAATACAGTTTAAGTTGGTGACTGCTTACCTTGAAAATTCCTTTCTCAAGACTCAAAATCTCCACTACTCCATATGGGTATACCTATGTTACAATGTAAGGTCCTAATCATCTGGATCTAAGCTTACTTAGGAAAAGATTTAACTTGGATTAATATAAACGGACTTTATCTCAAACTTAGGATTTCTTTTCCTACTTGATCCCAATTGTCATGATATCACTTAGCTCTATCCTTAAATATTCTTAAGTTCTCAATAACAATGTCTTACCATTCTTCAAGTTCATTCAATTGAAGTTTCTTATATTTACCTACACACCTAAGATCAAGGTTAGCATGCTTTATGGTGTAGTTGGCCTTATGCTTGATTTCCATAGGTAAATGACATGCTTTACCATATACAAGCTGATATAGAGTTGTTCTAATCGACATCTTATAAGCAATTCTATAGGCCTAAAGAGCATTGTTGAACTTCTTAAACCAAATTCAATGATTATATTTCATGGTCTTTTCTAAGATTCATTTAAGGTCCCTATTTGCTACTTCAAATTGTCTACTAGTTTAAGGGTGGTATGGAGTTGCAATTTGATGCTTAACTCCATATTGTTTCAACACCTTCTCTAATTATGTCACATCTTGACATAGCATAGGATATATCATCACATAGAAATACCTATTTATATTCAATAAAAGTTCTATCTATAACAAATGAGTACTACAATGAAGTTTAGCTTTACATTGGTTTGTACAAAAGAGTACATTGTGGCGATTAACATCCATTTAGTATGTAGCCAGATCCATCCTCTAGATCAATATACAAATCATAACTAAGGCTAGTCCGTTGGTAGTAGAAGGAAGTAGAGATTCAAGCAACTAGCTATTAGTTTAAGTTTAAGTCCTTTTAAATGTAACTAGGTCTAAAACACAATACTTATTTTTTTCTTTTATCATAGATGTATAGATCCTTCTTAAAACTAAGATCAGAACACAATAAGGCTTCCTTAAAAGTAGCTGACTTCGTCCTATGGGCTCTCAAAAGTTTTTTTTCACAACCAATGGTGAAGCCCAATCATTTCTCTTCATAACTTGAGGATATACAAGTATCTCCTCGACTCTTTGTAAGTTAAGTGTGAGTAGATAAAAACAAAACATAGAATAAGAAAAACACATTTATAAAAATCATTATCATAAGATATTTAATTTGATATTCAGAGTTATCAAGATAAACTGTTTATGTAGGAAATATATACCATGCTCATGAACATGACATGCATCGGTGCCAATATCATATGCACTTCTAATTTACTCATCCAGCTAGTCAATATACTAAAGCATCGAAATACAACATCTAGGAACCTAAAGGCAATAAGGAGCTACCTAAGAGGAAGGCCCCCAAACCTCAACAAAACAAAAACCACTTATTGTGGCGTAGAAACCCAACTTATAGACGGCTCAGCTGAAACCACATGAAGTGGGTAGAGTTGATTGAGAAATGCAAATCTATATGCTTAAAACCTAACCTAGCAATATTCAAGCTTTTAAAAACTTGACCCATATGTCCTTTTATGCTATGCCATGAATGCGGCAAGCAACACAATAACCTAGTATCGAGCACGAATTTCATGTTCCATGTCATAAACAATCTAATTAGTCTAAATCCAGTTTTATATCTAAACTTTATAGTTCTTCAATTCATATAAGGTTCACTTAGGTGAACACCCTAAAGGATCGATCAGTTTCTAAGCTTTCTAAGCAAAATACGCATTAATAAATTAGTTATACATGTGGAAACACTTTACTTAGATAATGCACATTCCAATGAACCTTGTATCCTATCAATCCAACACAACATTACTATTCACATCACAACTGACTCCAAGTCAAGTAGACATGGGCTTACTTACACAAACATAGAAATATGCACTTACCTAAGCATGATAGTAGTGCAAAATTCAAAACTTTATGACATGATCCTTCTTCACTTATGACAACTAGGAAATACATACAATGTCCAAGTCACCAACGGGTGGAAACTAAACTCTTATATGCTTTTACTATTTCATTTTAGAACTTCATTTGTTCGTATCTTATTTTTTCCTTATCCGATTTTAGTAAACTTTATATCATCAGAATCATTATTTCGAGTACTATTAAACATCTTAAGAAATAAAATCGATCAATATGATCATAAGTCTGAAAATTCCCTTCCCTAGTAGTTGATCCAAATAAGCTTTAATTATAAATTGAAAACCCTAAAAATTACACTTCCCAACCATGACTAGCATTTATTTTATGTAAAAAATGTTGATCTTACATTATCTTAATAAATATCTTATTCGTATTATTTACTATTTTGCATATTAAGCTCATATTAGGAAAATACACAATAAATAGTATAAAAGCCTAATTAATTTCTTAAAAAATTATGTAGAGTCACAAAATTTTATAGTCTAATACTGAACATTTATAATAATTATCTAGCTTACCACCAATTTTTCCAAAAGTAGCATTTTTAACACAAAATAATGGAAAATTAGGAAAATAAACAAACTTACATGTAAGATAAAATCCAAGTGTTCCAAATATCATTATATGTTTGTAGAAGACAGAATATGTAGGGTTCATTTATTAATTTTATCAAAAACTAATTATTTGAACATATAGTCAAAACTGTTAATTTTAATCCAAATAATTATAAAAAAATAGTAAACAAGTTTATTTTCAAAAATTATTATCACCATAATCAAATATATATATATATGTATATATATATATATTGAGTGTGTTATATTCAAAAATTTGGGTTAAAACAACGACATTTAATATTTATAAAGATTAATTCAATTTTCTCCCTAATAGGGAAATTCCTTAAGGACCTTATCTTTTCAATTAATATTTAATTAAGATAAAATTACTACATTAAATTACACCTAAAATAGTCCTAGTAAACAATTTTCCAGATTTTTCCAAGTAGATTTGATATTTGTTGAAAATAAAATAACTTATAAGTGGAAAATGTGTTTGCCTGAATCGACAATCTCTAGCCACCTTCGGCTATCACTCCTTATCAGCTTAACTCACTTACGACCAATCTTTAAACCCCCAAGTGGCTAAGTGTCAGGTTGTTGATAACTAAGTGAACCACCTATGACTAGCCCCTTTGTAAACCCTAGGAAATCAATGGTTTGAACCTTAATTCAAGTCCGAGTGTCCTAAACTATGTAATAAGTCGATGAGGCTAGTAACAATAAAAGATTATAAAATTTAATAAATCAAATATAACACCGATAATAAAACCTTAGAAATTGATCAAAATCTTAAATCGCGTACTAAAACCCTAAAACTAATTTACGCACCATTAATCAAAATTGAACCTGAATTTGTTCCAAACCCTAAAATTATAAATATAAGCCTATAAAATAGTTAAATATTACTCAAAAGTGATATAATCATAGTCAATTACAATTATCGACTAAATCGCTTATTCGTATGAAATTTTAATGAAATCGTTACAATAACTTGTAAAAATTATAATTGTAACGGATACGAATTAAATTGATAAATTTTCACAAAAATTTCAAAATTAATTTATGATGAGTATTGTTATAATTTATATGTTTAGAAAAATTACATATATTGTTTATTAATTTTCAGTTTCTTCCTTTTTCTTTTTATCTTTTGCTTGTCACGTCTTACAAAATAAGAGAAAAAAATCAGAACATAGCAGCCCACGTAAGGAATTAAGCTTACAGGTGTTACAATTAGGAGAACAAATCAAAACAATTAGATTAGGTTGTCTTTTCTTCATAAATGCTTAAATCAAATGGATTTGTATAAGATATATATATAATTATTCTAGCCAAAAAAAAAAAAAAAATCTAGATGTGAAATAGAAGCAACAAAAATCTGGAAAAATTTGTAAACACAAAATTGAAACCTGGAAAGCTAAAAACGTGAAGAAAAGAAGAAGAAGAAGAAGAAGGAAGAAAAGAAGAAGAAAAATTAAAAGTAATTGATAAGTAAATTATTTTGTAAGTATAAATGTATAATATATAGTATGTACATGTATATATGTAGTATTTGTATTGTATTTTTGTAAATATTACATTACTATTACATGTAAATATGCATAAGTACTTAAATTGAAATATATATGTATGTATACATGTATGTACATAGGTATATTATATGGAAGGAGTATGTNACCGTAAATTAGGAATTTCTCAATAAAGTAAAATTATAGAATTTATCAAATATACTATAAGTCTATATATATATGTGTATATAAATCATAAATATAAATGAATAATGAGAAAGTAAGAAATAATAAAAATAATAATGGCAATAATAATAATAATAATCATATTAAGGCTAAAATCTCAAAAATAGGAAAAGTATGCTTAAAATAATAAAAATATCAATTATATGGTTTAAATAATTATTAAATCATAAATATATTAACAAAAAGTGAAAATTAATATTTTATAATTTTTAAACTAAAATAATAAATTTTATGATATTTTTATATCACAATTCAAACTGTAAGTCACAGCATCCAAAACGGACCTCGTTACAAGAAAATACGCTCGAAAACGATCAAAATAGACTATAAGTTCATAACAATCCAAGCTAAAATGAAAAAGTTACATGCGATTCGATAAAAAACTCAAATCGACAATTTTACATAATTAGGTAAAGTAAACCTTAGAAATTGTGATACTAGTTTAGCTTTGAATTTCCAAACTTACAAATTTTTATTATTCTTAGGTGATTTTGATATAGACCTTAAACTGCCACCAAATTACTACGACTCTTGAGTTAGTTATAGCTGAGTGAGTTTTTCCTAATGATTCCATACTTGTTTATGTTTGTAGTTAGTGAATATAAGTTATAATCAATAAATGAATGTGTATGGGGTTGGGTTATGCTTGTGCATGATAATTGTTGTTAATAGTGAATTTACTTTAAATTTCAATAATGTAAGGATTGTTGCATAGTAGATTCACTAAGAATTGATTGTTTGTGACTTGAAATGATCACTGAATAAATAAGACCTAATTTTATTCGACTAGAAAAGTTAACTTGGATCACGCATAATCATGCACTGCATAACTAATTCTAGCAGTCACATTACACGGAGGTAGCGAGAGGCTATACGTGGGTTAATTATTGATTATTATAGATTTTGTACGATATACACATGTGATATGACATTACCTTAGCTCGTGGGATTACTAGGTGTTGGAGGCGCCAACCGCATCGCTAAGGGTCGAGTATAGAGGCCTTTATTTAGGGGTGAGTGAGGGCTACGTAAACTTACTCACAATTATATGTAGAACTTGTTTTGATAAAACTAATAATAGATATACCATTACATTTTGAATATGAAACATAGAGTTTCGTTATGAAATAAGTTATAATATGATACCTGGATCTAACTGTACCAACGTATCCCCAACCCTAACTTCGGAGGTTATTAAATTTGAGTTGTATGCAGTACCTAGTCACCTGTATGTATTTGTTTGGAATACTGATTGTCATGCATTCATTTGATTGAACTTAACTATTATATAACTTGATTATTGTATGGTTGAGGAAAATTATTTCACTAAGCTAGCTAGCTTATACCCTTATAGTCTTCTTTCGCAGGCCAATCTATTTGTGAAGTCAGGCCGTCACATACCCGAGGTTAGTGTTCTATACGGGGTCAATGTGGGAGTTGAATATGATCAGAGAGTATTTCTGATAGTTTATAGAGCTGAATATGTAATTAATATACTAGTTTAACTTAAGACATGTTTCAGACTTCTTATTTATAAACTGTTATATAAATAGACCATGTGTTATATTTTTATAATTATATTATTTATCATGAAATGATATTACTTAAGCTTACGCACTCTTGGTAGTTAGCAGTAACTGTAACCTTGTGTATCATATAAAAGGGTCATCGACTGTAAGAGAATTCAATCTGTAATCCTTTGTACGATATACGGTGACTGCCACGATTAGCCCCCTCGGGTTGTGACACCCTTACTCTATTTTTGTTCTATTTTTATTTTATTTTTCTGATTTCTGCTAACCTTTTTTTTTACAAGAATTTGGTTTGCTATAATGTCAAAATTCTAGTTTTCAAGGTTTATTTATAGATTTACAGTTAGATAGAATGATGAGTCATCATGCCGTTGTGTAATTTTTTATATTTATCTAATATGCTAAGTGTTATTTCATTGGGTTTAGGTTGTTGACTCATGTTTTTTAATTTGATCTTATGTTGCCACCAGATTTGGCGACTCAACAAATTATTTTCTAGAAGATTTTTAATTATTTTATATTAATTTACTCTATTTTTAATTTATTATTATATGTATATATTTTTTACATATAATGTATATTATATGTAAATACATGTATATTTTATGCAATTTAACTTCATATATTGTTTTTCATAAGTCAAATAATTTATCTCTAATATCTCAATGATTGAATTTCACGTTTTCGAGAATCATCAGCTTTATCGATAAATTGATATTTTTATCAAATTAATTTTTTTATATAGCTTATTTTGATAAATTGACTTTACTAAGGTATTTCTTTAAACTTTTCTAGTCTTACTATGAAGTTTAAATTAAAATCGATAACATTACTCGACACCTTAAATTTTGGGGTTTAGAACCTAAGATTATCTAATTAGCTCAAAACCTTAAGCTATTACATCCTACCCTCTTTACAAAAAGTTTCATCCTCGAAACTTTCACTATCATGAACATTCATGTTCATGACCTAATATTTTCTACGTAGCTTTGATTGTCACATCATATCACAATTATCAACTATTGTTAAGGAAGAAATCCTTTAATACTAACTCCTGTATGTTGACCTCAAATTTATCAACTCATGAACTTTCTATTTTGACTTACATGTCTTATTACTTTCTTCATCTTGTGTTTTTAACTTCTACAATATGAGCTTATTATACTTAGTTTTGAATATTCCTTGCTTCTTCTTCTATTATATCATATATACATACATACATATATATACTTATATATATAACTCCCCTTTTTTGTTCAAGTCGTCTTTCCATAGCATCTAATCCATCATAGTAACTTTGTTAGGTTCTTATCTAAATATCACAATCATCATATTACTATCTATGATTCTACCCCTTACTACTACTCATATCAAACTAGCATGTTTTTATACCACTCCTTTACTACCATCTAAACTAGCATTTTCACTTAGTCCTCATTTCATTCCTTCAATTAGTTTAAACTCTTGCATTAATTAATCTTATAAAGCTCAAGGTCATTAATTCCATTAATTCATTGTTTGTACCATAGCTTGTCAACATATCTTTTTACCTCATCCCTATCACCTATATATTATCTAATTCCCAATTTCCACTTAAGATAAACATAAAAAATTCAATTTCTTCACAACTACAAGTCTTATACCACAGTTTTTGCTTAATGGTCACTGTTGAGATGTTAGGTACTTCTTATTATTAACACATATATCCATAAGAATGAGCTTGGCAAATGTGAACTTTCCATGAACTTGTACACCAAGGAGATAAAGAATAACTCAAATTTAGTGGACTCGACCAAATTTGACATAAATTGATACAACTCTTGATGAATAAAACTCACAAACAATAGATACTTTTCTGACTAACAACTGATACGACAAGACTCATGACAAGAAGAAAATTTATTACAAAAGATACGAGAGTCATAACAAACATAAGCTATTTTGATAAAAAAGTCATGAAAGTCATAGATTTGCTATTCTCTTCTTGCTCATCATATAAGCCTCGTAATCAGATGTTCGGGGTTTGATACGTAAGGTCAGGGTGATTGGGTAAATTATCTGATTGAGCTCAAATTTTGTAACAGAATTAGGAATATTAATAAAAGTGATCTCATGACTTTGGATTTAGGAAAATAAATAATAAAACTTTTAAATATTATAATATTAAGTTATATGTATATTACTCGTTATTTATTAAAAACATGTAAAAAAATTTTCAATAATTAACAAATCAATAGAGATAAATTATATGCATACTAAAAATTATAAAATGACATAAATAATATTTAGGAGTATTTATTTGTACTATAAATATATTTTGTGCAAGTAAAAATACCAAAAATTAATTAAAATATTTGAGATATGTTAAAATAATACTAAATTAATTATTGAAAATTAATGAAAAAAATCAAGAAAAATTGCAAAAAAAGTAGAATGGGAAGGGAAAATTGGGAAAGTAAGATAGAAAGTCAACAAATAGGACTATGATAAGTAGAAAGTAAAAAGAGAAAAGGAAAAGGACACTTAGCACAAAGAAAATTAAAGGAAAACCTTAAACCACACTATAAATTCAGCAAACCTTCTCCAAAATCCAATTTGGTCAATTGTGAGTCCATAAAAATTAGAGAGAAATCAAGAGGAAAGGAGAGGGTATTTTATAAAAAAATTAACAAAAAATCTATGCACTTAGGGCATATAAGGATAACGTATGTCCAAAGGCAACTCGGAGTGAGACGACCACCACCACCTAACAACAAATCTACCACTTAGTTGTGTTGACAAGGTTAGGGCCATCGCTGGTTACTAGAAGCCTTTCGATTGGTTAGTTGAAATTCTCTTTCGATTTTTGTATAATTTATTAAAAATATCAAATATATATGGAAATTTATGAAATTTGGTACTTTAAGATTTTTTTTATGTAGATTTAGGAAAAAATATCAATGATAAAATTAGGTCTTAGGATATATTTCTCTTTAGAAATCACTAAACTTGAGCTAGTTTTCAATTTTACTCAAATAACTTTAATGATGCAGCTTTAGTCTCAAAATTTTTGTCTAGACTATTTAGGATATATATAATAGTGTTATAAAGAGATTTTCTAAAAATTAATTGTGTGATTTAACATTAATTTGGTGAAATTTTTGTGATTTTCTAAAAATTAATTTATGCCTTAAAATCATATATAAAAGGTGATATTTGGACTTAATTTCATGATTTAATGTTAATTTGGTGAAAATTTTGATTTAGTATGTAATTAGATATCTTAGAATGTTAGTTGTTAATGTAGGATGATGTTTGTGGAGTTTGAGGTGTTGGATATATGTATTATGCATATTATGTAATAGATATATATAGCAGAATAATAGGTAAAATGGTATGTTTAAGTTAACTTTTGGTTTAGGGTGTAATTAGGCATCTTAGAATGGTGGTTGATGATGAGAGATGTTAATTGTAGTGTTGGGGGATGTTTGATAGGTGTTTTATGTATGGATCAAGTAATAAGGTATAATATGTGAATATAAGAGATTGAATAAATAGAAAATATTATGTTAAATTGATAATATTATAATATTAGAAATATAATATAAATATGTGTTGATATGTAAATTTAAGAAATTATGTGAAAAATGTCGATTATTCTCATATCAAGAACTGATTTGGTAATTAAATTAGGAGTAGAGCATGCCATACATACTAGAATATTGATTAGGAGCTAAAATGGAGATTTAGGATACTTCAGTATTGTTAGATGAATTGCACATATTGGTTTGAGAGGAATTCCAAGAGTTTATAAATAAAACAGTAATTGGAAGCTAAAACATAACCTAATTCTGAAACTGATTCAGAAATTGAATCAAAAACTAGTTTAAAACTTGCTTAGTTATAAATAATATAGAACTTGAATAATTAGGTAAAATTATAATTTTAAACTAAAATTAGTGATATAATGCTTATACATACACATACATACATATGTATAAGTGGTTATGTTAAAATGTGTACAATACTTAGATCAAAATCTATTTCAAAAGCAGAATTAGAATTAGGCCTTCTAGAAGTATATTAATGAGTTGACCAAAATTTGAACTAAAAGTTATATCTACTTGAATAAATTGTGAGAAAAAGCTTAAAAGACATTTATAAGAATTATAAATAAAGAGTAACCAAAAGATAAACTAGAATATGATTCAAAGGCCAAATCAAAGTCATTAAAACATAAAATAGTTATATGAATACCAAAATGATCTTCGCATTGTAAGGACCATTGGTAAAGGCCTATCACAAGTCACACCTTAAGTGAACAAGTGAGGCATCCAGGTAAGTTTGTGATTAATACATTATTAGATTTCGGAGTAATATTTTATAGTACTCAAAAGCTTAAGAGTATACTTAGTTATGTTTATTAGATAGCTTAAGTGTGTGTGTGTTTGTAGATTTAATTGTATGATTTCAGTTTGATGCTTTGGAGTGTAACTATCTGACTTATGTGAAATGATTGAATTCCTTAAACCAGACTTAATTAAATAAATGACTTGTAATTCTAAATCAAACTTATATGGCAATCCATTAAGAGAAATGTTTAGGGTTCTCCAATCAAATATTGACCCTTTCGAAAAAGATAACACTAGATAGCATAATAATCCCTTCTTTATCCTTAGTCAAATTAAATAATAGAAGAGGAGGTCGTAACAAGGGTAAAGGCAGTGGTTCAAAGATTGTCCTAAGAAGAGTAATGTCTCCATTGTATAAGCCTAGGTTTGGTCATAAGCTGTTGAAATGTGCACTATACTCTTTAACCCAGATTAGAGCAAGTGTAATTTCTTTAATCTCACGATGGACTATATAATATCAAGTAATGGCATTTGTTTGTTGCCTGGCATTAAAATAACTAGTTGATAACCTTGTTTGTACTTGATGTATAGTCTTATGTCTTTGTCCTAACTTATTAAATGATTGGTTGCTTACATTCTTATAGATATTATTGCAGGTGCAAGCTAAGAAACGGCATTATAACTATCCTAAAGCTAGCCAATGATGAATCCTAAGGAGTGAAGATATAAAACTGAAGAATTGTTATGTTTTTACGATTTTTAGTTCTTAATTTAAAATCTTCTATTATCAAATAAAGTATTATTTAGGTAAGATTATGTTACAAAATCATACAAACATTACTTATGATATTTGAATTCTAGTGTATATTCTTCATACTTTTGCAAGTAATTAGTATTTTAGATATGTGAGCTGCTACCTTTAAAGCGGGTTACTCATAGACGCCTTATGTAAATTAAGTTTATGATAGCGATTGAAAAGTCATCTTCTACTTTAGAATGGTTTATGTAGCAAGACCGCTACGACACTTTTGCTTCAGGGTGTAACACATCACATGTGCCAAGGGTACATGAAAGGTCTACTCTCATAGTGTTGTAGTCATTTTCTACACTAACTTTACATACTTTGTTGTTATTTAACTCTTTAATCTCATAATTAACTATTACCTTATGAGTCACAATATAAACCCTATAAAATCCATAGTTCAAATCCTAATTTAAGTTTGAGTATCCTAAATTATATCATAAGTCGATAAGGCTAGTAATGTTAAAATTTTTATGAAATTAATAAACCGAATATAGTATCGACAATAAAAACCCTAGAAATTGATTGAAACCTAAATCATGTACAAAAACCCTAAATCTAATGAATGTGCAAATACTTGAAATCAAACCCAAACCTGATCGAAACTTTAAAACTATAACTTTAAGCTTATAAAATGAATAAATATCACTTAACAATGATATAATAGTAGTCGATTACAATTATCGACTAAATCACGTAATCACGTAAAAATTTTAACAAAAACGTTAAAATAACTCGTAAAAATTATAATTGTAACAGGTACCAATTAAATTGATAAATTTTCATAAAATTCCAAAATCAATTTATAAATGTTATTTTTATTATTTTTATATTTAGAAAAATTACATATAATTATTTCTATTTTCCTTTTTCTTTCATTGTCTTTATTTTCTTTTCTTTCTTTTTTTCTCCTTCTTATTTTCCCTTTTCCTTCCAAGTGAATTGCAACTACATGATCAGCAGCCCATGTGCAAAATTTTACATTACATGTGTCACAAATTTATGGAATAAAGGAAAAGTTAATTAAAGTATATATCTTATCCAATTTAATGAAGAGATTAGGCTAGATTATTTTCTTTCTTTTTCATTTTTTTTTTAATCCTAATGGGTGGTTGTTCACATCTAGAAGTTGCCAAAAATCTAGAAAAAAAAAAAAAAGAGAACCAAACCGAAAAAAGAAAAGAAAAGCAAAAGAAATCAAAACCAAGCTCACAATACAAATTCATTAGAAGAAGAAGGAGGAGAAGAAGAAGACCAAGAGGATTGATTAAATTGCAAAAGGATCTAGGTAGGTTAGTATTTAATTTTTATACATGTATAGATATACCTTATCCTATGTACATATATGTATATTGGGAATTTATTATTTTTCTTTTATGTATTATATGTATATATGCACAAAGGTATATGTATTTTGTGTGTATGGTCTAAAGTATGTACATGTATGTGTATAATATAAAAATACTACGTATTTCTTTATGTATATGTTTGTATGTATAAAGAAGAATACATGTGGTATGCATTTTGAATTTTCACTATTTTGGGTATTGATATATATATGTGTGTACACGTGAACCTATTTGAGTATATATGTACATAATATTTATTTATATGATATATATAAGTATGAGTATACATATATTGTAAATCCCACAAATTTAGTTATTTAAGAGTAGAATTGAACCCTAATACTATATATAACTTGAAGAGTCTTTAAAGCTGAGCAAAATAAAAATTTAATAAATCATATATAAAAACCTTAGAAATTGATCAAAACCCTACATAGCATACTAAAACCCTAAAACTGACTTACACACCATTAATCAAAATTGATCCCGAATTTAATCAAAACCCTAAAATTATAAATATAAACCTATAAAATAGTTAAATATTACTCAATAGTAATAAAATTATAATCGATTTCAATTTTCGACTAAATAGCCTATTCGCATGAAATTATAACGAAATCGCAATAATAACTTATAAAAATTATAGTTGTACCGGGTACCAATTAAATTGATAAAATTTCATAAAAATTTAAAAATTAATTTATGATGAAAATTGTTATAATTTATGTGATTCAAAAAATTACATATATTTATTATTAATTTTTATTTTCCTTCTCTTCCATTTCCAATTTATCTCTTTTCTTTCTTTCCTTTCTCATTACAATCCCATGTCTTGCACAAAACAAAACCAAAATCAGCAAAATAAAATCCTAATTAGCAGCCCACGTGATGAATTATACATGCCAAGTGTTGAATAACGAAACAAACAAAAATTTTGAAACGATTATCTTTATTTTATATATATTAATGTACAAAGATTTGATAAGATTTTAGCTTAAAATCTAAGCTAAATCCTCACGTGAATAAAAGGAAAAGCTGGAAAAAAAATTTTTTTCTGCACACCGAAATATGGAAGCAAATCGTAAGGGAGAGAAAGAAAAAGAAAGAAGGAAAAGAAGAAAGAAAGGAAGAAGAAGAGAAGAAGGAAAAGAAGAAGAGATTAAATAAATAGGTAAGTAATTATTTAGTAGTACAGATGTATAATATGTAGTATATACATATATATATAGTATTTGTATAGTATTTTCTTATAAATATAACATTATTAATACATGTATATGTACACAAATATATAAATTGAGTAGTGTATGTATGTATAAGGCTAAGTATGTATACATGTATGTACATAGGTATATGGAAGAGTATGTATTATGTATACATATGATTAGTATTAAGTATTTATATTAAATAACTATAGTATATCTATGTATATGTGTGTACCGTGAGCTATATATATATGTATCCATGTATAATTATTTTTTTGTATATATACATATGTAATCGTATAGTATAAATATAGTAGTATGTTTCTATAAATAATAATATATGACATATATATGTATAATATATAGTATACATAGTTTATAACAAATACTACTATGTAAATACATATATACCGAATATATAATATAAGAATAGGTATTTGTAGATTATTTATATATTTGTAGTATTTGGAAATTATATAAGTATATTATTATGTATAAATACAAATACATGAATATATATATATGTACATAAGAGTACGTTTATTTTCATAAAATAAGTATATACATACATATAGCGTATAACCTATATTATGTATATGTAGTATACCGAAAATATATATATATATTTATAAATCATGAAGTACATAAATAATACGAAAAATGAGAAAACTATTACATTTCCCTTTCATTTTCTTAAAACTATTACACATAATCCTAAATATATGTCTTATTATCTATAGCTTATTAACTTCATATCAATTTCAAGAAGGAAAAAAAATTAAAAAGAAAAAGAAAAGAAGAGTCTTTGGTTACAAGCTTCAAGGCATCACCAAGGAGTGGTTATTTAGTATGTATATTATATTTAGTTTTCTTATAGCCATATTATATATATTTATTTTGTTGTATAGTTTGTAGTATGATGTATTTAGGGTGTATATAATATAGTTGATCTTGTAATTTCTTTTCTTTATATTAAAATATTTGTACATATAATTAAAGATATATATATATATTATTCAATTTATTTTCTTGTACATGTATTTATGTATGCACTTATGTGTGTATATATATATATACAATTATACGCATATATATAATAAGATCAAAAAATATATAAATATGCATTACATATAGTTATACGTATATAGTATATATGTTGATTTACTTTTGTTACTATTGTATAAATATCTATGTTTATGCGTCTAATTATATATGTATATATGCATAGTATATAGTATATTTAGGTTTATATTATAAATATACATATGTATATATGTATAAATAAAATAAGAAAACCTAAGTATAAGAGTATATGTATAAGTATAAAAATACTAATGTATATGTCTAAATAGTATAGGTACAATA
>JAMXBB010000008.1:13710117-13726989 GCA_024138015.1 Lumnitzera littorea
TATACTATTACGTATTATATATCATTTTGATCGTATCGAAACATACTTTAATTGATTAAATCATATTTTAATTCCGATAGGGTTACCATAATATACATATTCTAGAATTTTATAAAGGTATAGGTTATATTACATAAAATTTTTCGATTTTAATAAAATTAGTGTTGTTGGGTTCATATAAACCTAATGACACTTATTACAGGTCTTGTTTCTATAGATGACTTTTAACAGATAGTTCAAGCTTTTAATATAGTTATATGTATGTTATTATATTATAAGTTATTTATGTTATTAAACTGTATTTTACCTGATTTGTCAATATAACGTTATAATATAAGTATTGTTTAACCCTAATACACCTTTAACATATCTCGGTTTGTAAAATATCATTAAATATATTTTAATACACATTTTATCTAATCTAATTAGTATACATACACATAATTTTTATTCAACTATTTATTACATTTTAACCTATTATTATTAAAAACACATCTCGATTTGTAATTTAAGCTATTTACTATATAAATTCATAATAAATAGTTCGGGTCACCAAATAATTCTTTGAAAATTTCTATAAACTCTTCAAGAAATGGAAAACTCAATTATTACTTGGTTTTAGGTTTTCAATTTATCATCTATATATTCGTATTTATGATTTTACCCTTAAATTATTCTAATTTTACAATTATGATTCTTTTTGCATCAAATTGATTTCATCCTATCCCAACATTATTATTATTCACTAGAAATTAGTACATGTCCCTTTCATCATTTAATATCATAATTTCCTATTTATTTCACAATTTTAGCCTATTTTCAAGTTATTTTTAGGCCATAAAATGTAATAAATATTAAAAATATTCAAATCAAAATTCGAGCTACATAGAAATTATATATATATCATACACATCCTATACAAAAATTTTGAACTAGAAACAATATTATTTGATACATTTATTTTGTAAGTCAAACTTTGGATAAATAGTAACTTTATGAAACAAATATATTAAATATTACAAATTTTTCAAAAAAAAAAAATCACACGAAAGCATGTATGAAATAATCTAAATATAAATTTTTTCGAATTTTTTTAGTAGATTTACTAATTTTTAAAAATTATTAAAAAATAGGGCAAGAAATTGATTTAGCTGTTCTTAAATGCTACGGTGGTCAGCGTAGATGGGTGGTTGTTGGATGGTTTGGGTAGTGGGTGGACTACTTGGAGACGGTCGGGTTCCACAATAGATTCATGATAAGTTTGGTTTCTAGCCTAGCACGAAAATTCCCTTGTTTTTTTTTTTTATATAATTTTTTCTAAATTTTCTTTAGGGATCCCAAGCTTCCAAAATGTTAAATTGCTGGTTAGGGTCCTATTTATAAAGTTCTAGGTCAATTGATTTTCTTAGGGCTAAGTGCTTTATTCTTTTTTTAATTATTTCTCCTATGATTGTAAGTAGGAGGTATCTCTTTTGTAGAAATTGCTTTTGAATCAGTAATGTTAAATCCTTCGTAGCTTGCTACGAACAATTTCTAAACATCCTTAGCTAATTCTAGAAGTGGTGAAGCTATTTGGATAAGATTTTGTAGATGTTTTGGTTTAATGTTAATAATATATAAATATATTATGTTAACATTATTATTTTAGATATAAGTATATACCCTATTGTAGACATCTCATTTTTGCCAATTTTGTTAATTGAGCTAAGTTAATAAATAAATAGAAAAATAAAATAAATAAATAATAAATAAATGAAAATTAAAAGAAAAAAATGAAAAATGAAAAAAATAAAAAAGGAAAATCAAGTTAAGTCATAGCAAGTTGAGTCGTATTGCGTTGAATTAAATTGAGTTAGATTGTCATATTAGGTGACGATATGGGTTTAATTAATTTTAAACTAAACCAATATAGAATAAAAATTCATCTAATTTAAGGACTCAAATTAGATTAGGGGATTATTGGGCTAAATTGTAGTAGATCGGATCGGGCCTTGGAAGAATAAAAAAACCTAAAATAAATTAAGGTTTCTAGAAGTTAGGGTAAATCCTCGACAAATCATAATCATATCTTCGATACAAAAGATTCGATTTTAAGTTTATCGATAACACATTGGTGGGGAAGTTGGGAAGGTTTTTTTTTTTTTTTTTTAATCACACTCCTTCACAAACACCACAAATGCCTAAACTACCTTATGCAACCACTACATGCACCGCCAACACCGCCGAAGCTACTGCCCAGTGCCACTTACATGTATTGCACAATACTACCTAAACCACCGCTACTATTGCCCAGTCCACTACATACCATGGTAACACCACCTAAACCACTGTTGTTCTCGCCTAGTTACTACCCGTGCTGTCGCCTAATGTCGCCCATGCTCTTACCCAATCACCGTCCGTGTTGTCGCCTAGTGTCACCCATGCTATCGCCCAATCACCACTCGTGCTATTGCCTAGTGTCGCCGGTGCTCTTACCCAGTCACTGCTCGCGCTGTTGCTTAGTGTCGCCTGTGCTATTGCCTAGTCACTGCCCGTGTTGTCACTTGTGCTCTCATCCAGTCACCGCCTATGTTGTTGCCTTGTGTCGCTTGTGCTTTCGTCCAGTCACCGCACATGCTCATGCCCACTCACCACCCATACACTTGCCTAGACGTTCCCCTATCACCACCTGCATGCCCCACCTAGATCCTCGCCTATAACGCCTAACCATCGCCCAAATTGAACACATGAGCACATGATTCGACGTTAGGCAAATTTTCATTAATTTTTATTAATTCACTTCAATAGTTATTTATTTTTTTCTTTCTTTATTAATTTATTTATTTTGTTTAAGTATTGGTTTTAGTTATTATTAATTTTATTGAATTTCTTTTTTAAAAAGAAAGGCCCCTCTAATAAAATTTAGTTGAATTTTTTTTTGAAAAAATCATGTATTTCTTAAATAAAAAAAAAAATCTTTCGACACATAGAGTTTTGAAAAAAAATAAGAAATCTTCATTGAGTTTTTTTTTTAAAGATAATTAGTTAGGGTTTTTTTTTCTTTTAAAAATTAGATTTCTTAGGATTTTTTTCCATAAAATAATAAATTGATAAAGAAAATCGTAAATCTAGGTCAGTTTTCAATATAAAAATGACCCAACCACTAAAATTTTATAAAAAAGAACTATGGCCGATATGATCTCAAGTAGTGGGTATGTAAGTATTTTCGGGGCAACCGTCTAAAAATAAAAAATTTTTTTCCTTTTTTTTAAAAGAAATTCGTAATAAAAATTATTTTTAGTTACATTTTGTGAATTTAAGTATATTTTTAATATTTTTAGAAAAATCACAAAAATAAAGCCCATCAGTTTTTTTTTTTAATTTTCACATGGTGACTTAGTTTTAATAGGTTAACTTTCGAACCAGGTTTTCTAGTTCAATTTTCTAAAAATTAATTTTTTAGAATATTAGTCGATTAATGGTCAAATTAGGGTTTTCTCACCTAAAAACCTAAATTTTATTTTTTTACCAATTGAGCTGGTTGGTGACTCCATTTTTTTTTTTTAAATTCTTTTTCTTAGTTTAATGCCAAGTAATCTTCATTAATTGCGTATGCTTGATATAGGTTAAATTAAGGAAATTGAAATAGAGTTCGATAGAATTGGCAACTCTATTAAAGACCCTACGTGGGCTAGCCATGTGAGAATTAAATTTTTTTTTATGAGCTTTTCAGTAATTATTTCTTTTCTTTTTGTATTATAGTTATATTAATTGTCTTTTAGTGATGTAGGCCTAAAAAAGCTTGGCCTAATGGGCCTTCTAGGGGATTAGGAGGGGATTTCTTTTTTTTTTTTTTATTTTCAGTAATCATCTGTATGTTTAGATGTGGTTTAACCTAGGCCACTTTAAGAACCAAGGACGAGCTATCATTGTGTAACTTTTAGGTCGTTAGAGTCTTTGCCCTTACTTGGCGGTCTTAGGCAAGCCCACTCAAGCTTCGATGTAGCCAACTAAGCTTCTCTTTGGAAAGCCTTAGAGCTATAGAACCTAAGATCCGTAGACACCACCTTCTTGCGTCATCCTTTTCGATAAAGGGGCAGTTATACCTAAATTATGGGAAAAGCCCAATCAATTTGGGGTTGGCCCAATCCCATTCTTCAAGAAAGAAAAAAAAACCAATAACCCTTGTGTATGAGTATCTACAGACTTCATAAAAAAAAAAAAATCCTGTTTCAAGCTTACTTATATATAAGGGTATTTCTCTAGCTGTGGATTCCTTGTATTTCCTATAATCACCAACCCCTACTACCTTGAATCTATGTGTAATATATTGCATTTTTATATGTTAGATCATGCTCATTTCTCTATGAATATTTTATTTCCTTGTATTATACGTATTTTATTTCTTTATCGCTTCTTATTCAGTGAAAGGTTATATAATTAATAATAAAATTTTTGAAAAAGTTGCAAAATTATTAACATCTTATCTAACTTTATTCTAAATTTAGTAGCCTTATTGTAAATAATCGTTGCCTTTTATTTTGTTTATATTTTTTGTAATATAGATATGGAGAGTCAGGGTAATGTCAGTGCAAAACCCATCCATGAAGTCTAGTCGGATAAGTACTTCTTCCTTGAGGCCATCTTGAGAGATTGGTTAAACTAGCTTCTACTTGCCAAGCTAGACCACATTTGCAAGAAGATTAGGCTAATCATATCTCTTATGCTGGTCTAACTCCACTGGCCTCTAATTTAGGCCCTTATTCATTATTGGGATCAAGAATCTATAGTTTTTAACTTTGACCCATACGTATTGACACCTATTATAGAAAAGTACTTGCAGTTACTCAATGCCTTACCCCTCAAAGTAGGCATAGTTATCCTTGATCTCAAAGTCTAACCTGAGAAAGCTTTTATGACATTATTAGGAGTCAAGAAGTTAGCCTTAGCGCCATTCTTGTCTTTAGAGGGCTAAAAATGTCTCAGCATCTTAAGATTAGTGGAGTGGTTTTCAAGCTTAAATACCTATCAGAGATATCATTAGATCTTTTGTAGAGGATATGAATCATGGGTCGAAAAGAGGGTCAACGCATTTATTGTAGTAGTGTTTAGGATAGTGCTATTTCCCTTTAGATATAGCTAAGTCCATTATAGGGTATCTGAGCTAGTAACTCAATTCCTAGCTAGTAAATCTTACATACTAGGGTTATTAGTAAAATAGTTCAAGACACTCACTCACTTAAAGAAGCAGGGGTACAGGTTATTTCACGGTTAATCCTACAATCCTTGCCGTGTGGTTTGTCAGTCATATATAAGGGTATGGAGGGAATATTCTCAGAGAATCCTTGATTGAAAATATGAATTTGATTGACAACTTTGCTCGCCACCTCGAGATACCAGAGGAAGCTCAAGTTAATGGATGGGTGTCAGTTATCAGTAAAATGCAGCTAGTAAACTTTATGTGGACAGCTAAATGAAGCCATTGCACTCAAGACATCTTAGGGTGAACCAACTATGCAGGAGTCCCCCTTATTGGTATTATTGGCTATACAGGATACTTCATAACTTATGTTACCAGACAGTTATGACTATGACAGTTCCAAAACCATGAAAGAGATGTACTCAAAGGGAGCTTAAAGAAAGGTATGAAGCTAGATATCTGATGGTAGAAACCTTAGGAGAGCCGTTAGGAAAATTTGAGTACTTGGTCAATTACGCTGGTTCAGTTGCCATATATGTTGATGAACTACCCATTGGATGGGGTTCCAAATTTGAGGAAGAAGACAAGCTTATTGCAGAAGCCAAGAAGATAGTTGAGATGGTTGGAATGATTGGAGCTGGGCATGAACCTTTGGTTTTTGAGTATTATGGGAAGAGTGAGCATGTTAAAGAATTGGGTAAATCCAAGAAGATAGCGTTTAATGTCTTAATAGCTTTAGTGAATTACAAAGCAACCCCTTTGGATTACCAAATGGTGAATCGAATAACCAAGTCCCTATCACCTTTGGTCGGTAGGCTTATTCACTCAAGATGAGTCTATGACCAAAATGAGGAGGCCAAGAGAAAGACTATTTTGGAAGAGGCTTCTCGAAGGATTTTTTAGGATACGGATGAGAAAAATACAAATGTTGCTAAGAAGATAGTAAAAGCTAGTAAGTATAAGATTATGGATCAGCTGGCCAAGGTACCAGCCCAAATCTCCCCGATGGTGTTACTATTGTCATTTGATACTTACCAAAAAGCTTTAATCAATATTCTGAAAAATGTTAAAGTACTTGAAGGGATTTCCATTGAAAAGAGGGATTAGTAGTTAACTTAGTGTTTGTAATGGATCTGATTTCATTCTCACCTAATGAGTTGGCCGAAGAAGGGGACCGACATATAAAGCCCCTTTTCACAATGGTCAAGTATGCAAGAAAAGTTGTTGCTCGAGTAGTGATTAATAATGGTTCTTCATTGAATGTGCGTCCACTAGCGACACTGAATTTGTAGGTCAAAATCGGTCCATAGATGTTCACTATTCCATTTTAAACCCACTGAAGAAGAAATCTTAGAAATGAAGGCCAAAACCAAAGGGAAGAGAGGAGATTAGTTGTACCATGCTCCTATGGATTTTCTAAACATCTGTTAGACATTCCCAATACTAGCTTGTGTTCAAGAACTTGAAGTAGTCGATTTAGCTAAGGCTTTGGCTCGGTAATGTAGCATTAGCCTAGATGAAGAGAAAGATATTGGCATCCTAGTTTCCTTATACAACTAGTTTTCCATTCCCGTTAATAGGTCTCTTTAGAAAAGCAATATTAGATCAATTAAGAGCATTCAATTTCATAAATAGTCTGATTAGTTGGGCCTTTTCTTTCAGACAATTTGAATTCATTCAATAAAGTTAGTTCCTTTCTTTCTTTCAATTCTTCTTTGTTGTTTACTTGTTACCCTTTTGCCTTTTCCTTACTCTTTAGATTCGATAAAAACAATGAACACAATGGATATCTTGCACTTGTAAATGATTAAAGTACTAATATCACCTTTGGCCTTGATGTGTCTAGGAGCTCAATAATCACTAGGATTTACCCTAGCAAATTAGAACCAATGGGTTCTTCAAAATATCAAAGAAATTTAGAGTGAATAGGTTGATAAATTGACGAGAGTAGCTGATGTGAAGCCACTCAGAGGATATGACCCACCTATGAACACAACACAACTTGATACTTTACCTAATATAATGCACAAGTTAATGTCAAGGTCCTCCTACTACTAATCTTAAGCTACTCAGCAAGATTAGATAAGAGTGTATGAAATTGACTTGGAGAGGGTTGTCTCGCAAGAACATTATATTCAATGTCTATATGTAAAGTACAATTATTTTGGCTTATAAGGAGAAGGGACTATTTATAATAAGTCCCTAAGGCAACAATATAAATAAAGAAATTACAAAAAGGCATACATAAAAGGGGACTCCTAGTATAAACGAAAAAGGGACAAAAAGGACAACCAAAAAGAAGGGAAAAATAGTATAGTATCAAATGAAATGGATTGGTGGTAGCACAACATTGGTTTCATATAAAGATTCTCTTATCACTGTAGGCGAGGGAAATAAAGATGCTGTGGTAATAAAGAGACTAAGACGAGAAGGAATGCTATGAAAGTTAGAGAGAAGTCGAAGGAGGAGTACTTGACCAAGACGAAGCTAGCTTTGGTTATTCGGCAAGAACTCTCAGTAGCTGAAGGTCAAATCACTCGACAAGGAGCCCTCAGCCAAAAGATAGTCAACCTCGGCACAAGAGAGAGAACAGAGCATAGTGTAACAACTTGAAGCGCTTAGGAAATTCAACTATCTACCTTCTATGTATTGTTTCTCATCATTGGTAGGTTGACGAGAGAGAATTCTTTAAGTAAAGGACTACAGGCCCTTAAGGTGTGTGCGAGTGATCGGACTAGTGGTTAGTAACCAATTAGCTCCCCGAGGTTATTGGAGATTTACCCTCAAATCACGATCTTCATCATCATTTGCCACATAGGGAGTCAGGTTAGTGACATTGAATGTGGTAGACATGTCGTACCTCTTGGGTAGCTCAACCTTATAGGCATTATCATTAATACTCATAAGGATCTTATAAGGTGCATCAACTCTAGGAGATAGTTTTTTTGTTCTCTTGCCAGGGAAGCATTCCTTACTAAGATGGAGCCAAACAAGGTCTCTAGGGTATAAATAATTCACCTCCTTCCCCAACTTCCTTGTTCCTTTTAGCAAGCCACAGTCTTAGCAAGTTGTTTCGCAACTTTCTAATGCAACTTCTAGAATTCCTTGACTCGTTGTTAGTTGGGTTGGCTTTCCCCTTACGTAGTTGGACCGATAATTAAATCTATAGGTAAGTTCAAGTTAAGTCCATAAACGACCAGAAATAGAGATTTTCCTATTGAGTTGTGAGCAGAGCGGTTATAGGCAAACTCAATGACAGGAAGGCATAAATCTTAGTCATGCAAATTCTCCCCAATAGTTGCTTGTAGGAGGTTGCTGACTATCCTTTTTGCAACTTCAGTTTGGTCATCTATTTAGGGGTGGCAAGAAGTATTGAACATGAGCTTAGTATTGAGCTTTTTCTATAGGGTCCTCCAAAAGAAGCTCTTAAATTTTGAGTTACAATTAGACACAATACTTCTTGATATTCCATACAGTTGCACAAATTCCTACAAAAAGATATTAATAATGAATAGAGCATCATTAGTTTTGTAGCAAAGAATGAAGTGGCTCATCTTATTGAACTGATTGACCACCACCATGATTGAGTCATGTCTTCTCAACGTTCGGGGAAGGTCGAGTATGAAATCCATGCTTAGGTTAATCTATGGCTGCTCTAGTATAGGTAGGGATGTGTACTCTCCATATGGCTCTCTTTTTCCCTTTGCATGTTTACATACCTCGTACCTCTCTAGAATTTGGTGTACATCCTTTATTATCCCAGGCCAGTAGAAATGTTCTTTCAATATCTCAACAATCCTCTTGTCCCTAAAATGGTTGGCCAAACCCCTAGCATGATCTTCTTAAACGAGTAGTTCTCTTGCCAAATCACTTGACATATAAACTTGCTTGCCCTTCATCAGGAACCCTTGATTTAAGTAAAATCCATCTGCAGCTCTTCTAACATTGCACTTGGCCATTAGGGGCCTAAAATGTGGATCATGCTCATATTAATCAAGCAAAGTGCTAAATCTAAGTACCTTGCCTTACAATGTTGTGATGAGGGTATGATGACGAGAAAGAGTGTCAACTATGGTGTTTGTGCTCCTCTTCTTATACCTGATGACATAATAAAAGGTCTCCAAGAATTCAACCGACTTGACATGACACTGAGAAAGTTTTTGTTGCCCTCGAAGGTGCTTAAGAGACTCATGCTTGGAGTAGATGATGAATTCTCTTGGTAAGAGGTAATGTTTTCTATTCTGTAGTGTTTAGACAAGGGCATAGGACTCCTTGTCATAGGCTGAGTAATTTAAGGTAGATCCTCTAAGTTTTTGACTGAAGTAAGGAATTGGTCGATGTTCTTGTATAAGGACAACACCAATGCCAATCCCAGATCCATCACATTCAACATTAAAAACTTTCTCAAAATCTAGTAATGTGAGTATTGAGGTAAACGTCAATTTAGATTTTACATCTTCAAAAGTTTTTTGAGCTTTCTTGGACCACCTAAACTTAAAATACTTCCTAGTTAGTTTAGTTAAAGGTGTTGTTATGAAACTGAAGTTCCAAATGAATCTCCAATAGAATGAAGCTAGACCATGGAAGCTCTTGACTTCAATAGCATTAGTTAGCGTAGGCTACTCGAGAATAGCTCTAACTTTCTCTTCATCCACTCATACTCCTTCCTCCAAAACAACATATTTGAGGAATATAACCTCACTTTAACAAAATATACATTTCTTTAAGTTGCCGAATAATCTCTCAGTACGAAGGATGTTAAACACCAATCTTAAATGCTTAACATGAGTGATGAGGATGACACTATAGATTAGAATGTCATCAAAATAAACCATAACACATTTTTTTATAAATGTTTTAAACACATGATTCATTAGCTGCATAAATGTACTTGATGCATTAGTTAAGCCAAATGGCATTACCATCCATTCGAATAGACCATCCTTTGTCTTGAAGGTTGTCTTCTATTCAACCCCAGGTCTCATTTGTATTTGGTGGTAGTCACTCTTTAAGTCAATCTTCAAGAAGATCTAAGCACCATGCAACTCATCGAGCATATCATCTAACTATGGGATCGAATATCAATACTTAATGGTAATTTTGTTGATGGCATGACTATCAATACACATTCTCCATGACCCATCTTTCTTAGGTATTAGTACGGCTGGTACGGCACATAGGCTCATACCTTCTTTGACGTATCCGTAGTTTACCAACTCATCTACTTGTTTCTTTAACTCGATTGCTTCCTCGAGATTAAGCCTGTAAGCAAGTCAGTTCGATAAGGTAGCTTTAGGCTGGAGGTCGATGCAATTATCAATGCCTCTTAAGGGAGGTAAACCTTTTGACATCTCAGTAGGAAATAGGTTAGCATAGTCTTGAAGTAGCTATTGCACCTCGATAGGTAAGTTCTTGACTTCTCTCACTTCCATGAGTCTCCTAACTAAAAGGAGTGCATAATCTTTGACCTTGACTTCTCGAGCAAACTAAGCTTGGGAAATCACTAAGGACTTTCGCTGCAGTGATCTAACAACCTTTTGTTGGGCTTCGTACACTTCCTTATGATTTATAGGTGTTAGTATAATTTTCTTCCCATCCTTCTAGAACATGTAGGTGTTCTTATACCTATCATGCAATACTCTCAAGTCAAATAGCCATGGTTGACTGAGTAATATGTGAGAAGTGCACATTGGAAGGACATCACACAACACCTCGTCCTTGTACCTATCACTAATGGTAATCGGTACTTTAACCTACACGGTAACATGTAAGCCACCTTTCTTATTCAGCCAGTGAATCTTATACAACTTAGGGTATGGGAGGGATGGTAATTTCATGGCATTAACTACCCCTTGTGCTATGACATTGGTATAGCTCCCTTCGTCAATGATCAAGGTGCATAAGTTGGCATTCACTCGACAATTCATATGGAAAAGGTTCTCCCTCTACTCATTCTTATCAACTACAAAAGCATTAAGAAATTGTCAAATGACAAAACAGTATTCAGTGCCACCCTTAAGAGATATCTCAGCATCGGGGTCTTCCTAAAACTCTTCCAGCATCTATTCAACTCCCTTCTCTTCCTCTCCTTCTCTCGTACTCTCTACTTCAAACTAAGACTTGTCTCCCTTTATAGTCATGACTCGGTGGTTCAGACATTGACTAGCCACATGCCCAAAACCAAGACATTTAAAGTATTTGATTTCTTAGGTCTTTCTTCCTAAGCTCGGACCTTGGTCTCTTTTGACCTCAGGTTCTTCGGCCATGCCCTTACCTCGGCCTTCTTCTAGTTGGCTCAGCATTAGTCCTTGACAATCTACCTTAGAACTGTTTGATATACGACTATAATCTAGTCAGCTTGGCATGCTACTTCGATTTAGCAATCCTTGTTGACTTGGCTGGCTTCGTCTCTACCTTCCAACCCTTTATGCTACTCGGATGGACTCATCTAAACTTCCTAGCCTCTGTAATTCCATAATATGACCAATTTCAGTTCTCAACCTAGAAATGAACCTTGTGATAGTTCTCATCTTAGGTTTGTGGACATTACATCAGATCATGAATAACTGAAACTCTCAGACATAGTCATCCACCGACCAGTTACCATGTTTCAAATATTGTAGACATCGAAAAGTGTTTTGCTTGTAGTGTTCAGGAAGGAATCTACTTCTTACAACTCTCTTCATCTCATTCCATGTTTGAACTTTGCATTGGGCTCTCAGGCAAACATTCTACAACTTCTTCCACCATATTACCACATATCCAGAAAATTCTAACATAGCCACTCGAATACAGATAGCATCTTCATGATCATAAAAGTTGAATATCTTTTCAATCTTCTCCTCCCAATCTAAGTAGTCATTAGAACTAGCAAACTCGTTGAAGCTCGAAATATGTACCTTAAGGTATTCGGCTCCTCTAGGCATTTTAAACTCATGCTCATAAATCCTAACATATTATTCCTCTTCTTGTTCATACTCTTCCACTTCGTCTAACTCCAACCTTCTTCTCACAACTCTATTAACACGATGGGGTGGTGCTTAGCTCATAGGAAAGGCTACTAGTGCTCGTTCATTTATCTCCCTTGTAGGCTTATCCCTCCTTTCTCAGCCCTGTTTAGTGACAATCCTATCTTGTAACCTAGTCTCTAAGACTCTTTGCACCAAGATAGCTAAATTGGCTACAACAGTAGCGAAGTCTTGTATCTGCTCATCAGTAGTACGTAATGTTTGTTAGGTAACTCGACCATGACTATGAGCATCACTTTCGGCATTGTTAATCTCTTCTTAAACACTATGATTCAACATTCTCAAAACGAAGCTTTAGAAAATACTCTTCACATAAGAAATCCTTATACACATACAAATATCACATGAATTGTGAGTTGTGAACTTTCTCTATTCTTCTAAATGATAATAGAGTATCTCGAATAGCAAACTAGTAGGGACTATCACCATACAGCTCTCGACCTTGACCTTAAGCTTTGATATTAGGATTATTTGATGTGCTTAGGAGCTTAGTTATCACTAAGACTTACCATAGCAGATTAGAACCAATGGGTCCTTCAAAATATTGAAGAAACTTAGAGTGAGTAAGTCAACAAACTTATTAGAGTAGTTAGGGTAACACTGCTCGAAGGATATGACCTACCTACGAGCATAACAAGACTTGACACTTCAACTGATGTGACACACAAGTTAAAGTCAAGGTATGTCTGCTACAAATCTTAAGCTACTTGACAAGATTAGATAAGAGTATATGAAATAGACTTGGAGAGGGTTGTTTCGCAAGAACAATATATTCAATGTCTATCTATAAGATAAGATGATTCCAACTTATAAGGAGAAGGGACTATTTATAGTAAGTCTCTAGGGCAACAATATAAATAAATAAATTACAAAAAGGCATACAAGAAAAGGGATTCCTAGTACAAATGAAAAAGGGACAAAAAGGACAAATGACAAAAAAGGGGAAAAGTAGTATAATGTTAGATGAAATAGACAGGTGGTAGTACAACATTGGTTCTGTACAGAAATTCTCTAATCATAACAAGCGAGAGGAATCAAGATGTTGTGGCAACAAAATGGCCAAGACGAGAAGGAATGCCATGAGAGTTAGAGGGAGGCTGAGAAAGGAGCACTCAGCTAGGAAGAAGCTAGCTTTCGTTATTCAATAAGAACTCTTGGCAACTAAAGGTTAGATCACTCAGCTTGGAGCCCTTAGCTAGAGGATAGTTAGCCTCGACACACAAGAGAGAACAGAGTATAGTATAACAACTTATAGCTTTCATGGAATTCAACCATCTACCTTCTGAGTATTGTTTCTTGTTATTAGCAGGTTAACGAGAGAGAATTCTTTAGGTAAAGGACTAGAGGCCCTTGAGGCATATGTGAGTGGGCGAGCTAGTAGTTAGTAACCCATCTTATAAGGTTAGACCTTAGAAATGATATTGAGATTCCAAGCGAAATACAAGATAGTTGGTGTTGATTTAAAGAGGGGAGAGCGATTGTTGATGAATCGATAGTTGTGATTAATTTAGGGATAGAAGAGAATCTGTGAAACTTAAAAATTGGCAGTAATCTAGCAGATGATCAAAAGCAGGAGTTGTCATGATTATTATCAAACTACTTGGATATATTAACCTGGTCCTATGAGGATATGCCTAATTTAGATTCGTCAATTGTAGCTCACAAGTTACCGACAAGAGATGATATTAAACCTAAAAGGCAAAAGCTTAGGTGGTTTACGATGGGAATCAGCTTCCGACCATATCCAAGCCAAGGCAAACCTGTCCAAAGCCGAGGCCTATTAATGCTTGCTGGAGCTAAGCTAATTATAGAAGACTAAGGGGAAAAAAAGGAGACACTTGGCACTAAGTCTATCGTCAACCAAGGTGCCAAGATACCATAAGGCGAAGGACGCAAGATCAAAGAACCACTCAACACGACACCGAGAGACTCGTATCGACTAAATCTAGAACTCGACAATTGTAGGCCGACCTCTCTAGTGTCTCAACCAAGCCACACAAGAGTTCAAAGACTCCTTCCCGAACCTGTACTTCAAATTGCCAACCTCGTCTAGGTCGGATACTACTACTCCTAGGACATGCCGAGTGATTGCATGCTGACTTTTGTAAAACATATAGTTTTGTATTCTTGTATAAGTTTTCCCTTATTTTGTTTATGGGCCCAATTCTTTAGGATTTAAGGCCTTGTACATTATTTACAGTTTTGCTACTAAGGTTTAGGACTTGCTATAAATATTTGTACTAAAAGATAGAAAGAGATATATAGATAGTGAAGAATATTCCTTTACATATAGAAAGTGAAACTTTCCTCTTTCGAGCAAGGCTGTACTTGAGCTAGTAGAGCTTGTGTTTGTCGAATTATTGAGTATCGTTTACTTTCTTTAATCTCTCCCGTGTTCTTATCAATCTTATTCGTAGGATTGTGGTGAACCCCTTCATTTGAACTTATTAGTGAGTTATATTTAACCCTCATTTGAATCTCGAGTGACATTTAGTGTTTGTGAGTTGTATTGAACTCTATTTTGAGCTCAAACCCTTGATTGTGTTTGTGTCATGACCTTAAAGGGGGCCTAGTAGGATTACCTAAAATTTTCATAACATGTGTGCACCCATGATATGAAAATCGCCTTACAAGTTAGAGATTGCAAGACTCTAAACGATTAATCACTAAGGTTACTGATTTTTAAGTAAATAATTTACTATAAAATACAAAGATAAATAACTATGGGTGTTCGATATCCCACAGTTCCTCAGAACCACAGAGAATCGATATCCCCTACCAAATAATAAGATAGGATATACCAATATTACAAAAGAAATATAAGAAAAATTAAATTATCAACAAAGGTTATTTTTGTATCATCTAAAGAGTACTCAGCTATTCCTAATACGAAGATACATATCTTCATCTCACACTCGGCACTCGAGACTTATCCTAATCCCAATGTAAGTAAACCTGCAAAAGAAACTATGAGGGAGTGAGCATATAACAGCTCAGTGAGTTTGTTCCTCACTACCACCATTCAAGTAAGTTATCACACATTATTATCATACATACATGCAAGCAAGCTATCTACATACCAAATGAATGCAGGCGCGATAAATGCAAGCAACACATCCATAGGAGTCCGGAACTATGGAAGGTGTAGAATTACGTTGTCTACACTTCGATTATTCCTTGTACTTACCCGCATAGAGCACCTTAGCTTACCCACATGAGGCTACCTAAGGGCCTCACCCCCTAGTCTTCACTCGACTATTACCCTAGCCAAGAAAGAAAATTTCAATTCAAATAGGGGGATTCCATTCTAGGACTATCCACCCTCCATGGCCCCTCGGGTACAACTTGCGAGTTCATCTCGCAAGCCAAAATCAACCAAATTTGCGAGTCCATCTCGTAAACCAAAATTAACCAAGGCCTTATAGGCACAATAAAGCGAGTTCTCTCGCTATCAAGTGGAGAACCCATGCTAGCTTTGCCTTAATGATAAAATACCATTTCTAACACTACGACCCTTATCAAATTTGTACAAAATACGTTTAAAATTAAGAAAACCTTTTTCCAAAAATACTTTTTTCAACATTTTGCAAGGCTAACACTCTCCATCCATACATTTACTAGGTCATAGACATACGACGAATAGAACCGGTTATTTGGGTCAAATATTTATATTCATCAATTTAAAAAAAAAATGATCATATAGATGGTGGCAAACGAGCAGAACAGTCATTCAAACATATAAGCAACAGCAAGCAACAGCAAGCAACAAAACATCATACAATTAACACGTACAAGTAAGTAGCAGGTCATTAGAACTCCCTCACCTGGATTATTGCTCATTCTCTAAACCTTTGGAGTTTCTAGAACTCGATATTGAATACCTAAAATATAATAACACTTATAAGTATTCTGTAAAGTCAAATTCATTAGTTAACTAAAAGTCTACTATAGTTTATCTAGTTTCCCCTAATATAACCCAAGCATAATGTATATAGGATTTACCATACTTAATGGGGTTAATAGTAACTATTTTCTCATATTTGTAAATTATGAGATTTTCTTTATGTATTTTAGAACTTTTTTGTTTTTGCTCCAATCGTTATGAACTTATAGTCCGTTTTCATCGTTTTCGAGTGTATTTTCTCGTAACGAGGTCCGTTTTGAACGTTGTGACTCGTAACATAAATTGTGATATAAAAAATATCACAAAAATTATTATTTAAGTTTAAAAATTATAAAATATTTATTTTTGCTTTTTTGTATCATATTTATGATTTAATAATTATTTAAATCATATACTTGATATTTTTATTATTTTGAGTATATTTTCCTATTTTTGAGATTTTTAACTTTATTATGATTATTATTATTTTTATGACCATTATTATTTTTTATTACTTCTCATTTTCTTATTAATTACGTATTTCACGATTTATACATACATATATATATCTGTATATATTTTTGATATACTACCTATATCTAATATATGTTATATGATATATGTATGCATATACTTATTTTATGAACATAAACATACTCTTATGTACATATATATATATTATTTACAAATACCTATTCTTATATTATATATATTCGGTATATATATATTTACATAATATTTGTTATAAAATATGTATACTATATATTATACATATATTATGC
>JAMXBB010000008.1:13727323-13755176 GCA_024138015.1 Lumnitzera littorea
AATATATATATCTACTATAATTATTTAATAAAATACTTACTACTAATTATATGTATTTCTAAAAAAAATACATAATACATACTACATACTCTTTTCATATAATATATCTATGTTTATACATGTATACATACTTAGCCTTATACATACATATATTATTCAATTTATGTATTTATGCAATTATACATGTATTACTAATGTTATATAAAAAAAATACTATACAAATACTTCATTCATACATGTATATACTATATAACATACATCTAAAATAATTTACTTACTTTTTTTTTTCTTCTAATTCTTCCTTCTTCTTTTCCTTCTTCTTTTCGTCTTCCTTCCTTTCTTCTTTTCCTTCTTTCTTTTTCTTTTTCTCTCCTCACGGTTTGCTTCTAGGATTCTTGTTTTCTCTCTTTTCTTTTTCTATTTTGTTCTTATGGTTTTGCTTTCTCTTTCTTTTCTTTTTTTTTTTTTCCTTTTATACATGTGAGTTAGCTTAAAATTTAAGCTAAGTAATTATCCAAAAATTTTTCATTTTTTTTTCCACTTAACACGTAGCAAATTTTTTTCTTTACGTGGCCTGCTTCTTTAGTTTTCATTTTGCTTACGTGTTATGCAGGATTGAGAAGTGAAATGGGAAAGGGAAGAAAGAAAAGAGATAAATTGGAAATAAAAGAGAAGGAAAATGAAAATTATTAACAAATATATGTAATTTTTCGAATCATATAAATTATAACGAATCTCCTCGTAAATTAATTTTGAAATTTTTATGAAATTTATCAATTTAATTGGTACCCATTACAATTATAATTTTTACAAGTTATTGTTGCAATTTCATGCGAATAAGCAATTTAGTCGAAAATTACATTCGACTATAATTTTATCGCTATTGTGTAATATTTAATTATTTTATAGGTTTATATTTATAATTTTAGGGTTTCGAATAAGTTCGGGTTCAATTTTGGTTAATGATGCTTAAAGTAGTTTTAAGGTTTTAGTATACGATTTAGGGTTTTGATCAATTTCTAAGATTTTTACTAGTTATCATATGTTTAGATTTAGGATTTATTAAAATTTTTTTATTTTGCTTGGCTTTGATGGTTCTTCGAGCCATAGTATTAGGATCTACTTCTATTCTTAAATAGCTAAATTTGTAGGGTTTACAGTTTGTGTCTTTGTGAGTTATATCCATTCACATTCACACTCAAAACCTTCTTGTTATTCATACCCATTTATCTTTTGGAATCTCGAATACTTACCTATTCCCATTCATTCGACCTGCTGCTATTCTAGATTGATCCTTATCATGTTGGTATAAAAGCTTTAGGGAGACACACGTGCTAATGTTCTTCAAAGTAGATTTGGGGTTCTAACATTTGTGTTAATCATTGTTTGGTAGTGTAACGTACTGTTCGTAGCAGTCGTAACTAGCTGTAGAAGCCAAGAAGTGGTTTTTTCTAGGTTACTATTATTGTGTTTTTGTTGTTTGTTCAATTCTCTAGTCAATTACTATATGGACAAGAATGTCGGAGGATAGTGTCAACAACACTGGTGATAATCCTTGTGGAAGCTTAAGGCGATGTGTTGACAAATTAGAATACTAAATCCAGAATCTCACCAACTCTATTTAGGAGCTTACTGGGATAGTTAGAGGCCACAAACGTGATGGCCAAGAAGGAAGAAGGGAGTGAACACCCACAAGTGGAAGTGGGTCCAATGAGCTTGAAAATGATGAGCGACAGCCGAGAAGAAGGAATGAAAGGAGTGTTATCTTCGAAACAAATCAAGAAGCCTAGAGAAGAGAGCCGAGGCCAAGAAGGAACATGATCGAGTAGTGCTCTAATAGAAGTGGCCAAACCAATGTGAATCAACTAGCTTGGAATACAAGGGATGAACCTCGAGCACTTGGGCGAGGACTTGATAATGTTAAGCTAAAACTGCTGACCTTCTGTGGAAGTAGCTGACCCGAAGAGTTCCTTGACTGGGTTCCTCAAGTTGAGAAGTTATTTGAGTGCTAAAAGTACGATGATTGAGCAAAGGTTAAGCTGGCTTCATTATCCTTTATTGAATATGTGAGTCATTGGTAGGATAAGCTAGTTGCTAAGCGAGATACTAAAGGAGAAGAGTTGATCGGAACTTGGAGGCTCATGAAAAGATTGATGAACCAACGCTTCTTGCCGACTTATTTCAAGTAGGAGATGCTCCATGCTTTTTAACACCTGAGATAAGGTTAAAACACTGTTAAAGAGTATTTACAAGAGTTTGAGACCTTGATTACAAGATGTGAAATTGTCGAGCCATAGGACGTACCATTGCTAGATTCTTGAGTGGGCTCCGAGACAACATTGCCGAAATAATTAAATTGTAACAATTCAACTCTTTACACAAGTTAATTAATTTAGCATTAGGAGTAGAGAAGCGGAGGAGAAGAAGGCATAAGAGGCCGAGTTGTCACATCCCGGCATAGCACAAGATGCATCATCACGTAGGAATACTTATTGAAAACTTAACTCAACCTACTCGTTCATCAAGAGACAATGTTATTTACATAATAAAGGGGTTTTTACATTAGAGTTCAGCTGGATATCTAGTTACAACTTATGTGTACAACATAATATTTATATCATAATAGGAAATAACTTTTTCCTTTATCATCTTCATAGTAATATGATCTCTAACCTAATATAAGCTCCATACAAAAGTTGTTACCTCCAACTCATGCTCTCAGTATATATATCCCCCCTTAGCGTTAAGGCCCTCATGATGCTATTAACCTGAGGATAAAACATTTTATCTCCTTAGTTACTGAAGTTGAGTGAGAGTGGATAATAAATAACATAATATAGACGATATGATAGACAATATTACATATCACAACTAAAACATTTCAATCATAACCTGCAGGTTCAACTTAACATATGCATTCGCCCAATCGGGCATTTACTACTAGCAATGCAGTATGCTATGCTTATGCACGTGGCATGCATCGATACTGATATCTTATGCCCTCCAAACTTTGTTCGATTAGTCAACATAGCCCGGCATTTAGATACAACGTTTAGGAACCTAGGGCAACATGGAGCTGCCTGGTAGTAGGAACCCTATCAAATTGGACTACATACTGTAGTCTACCATTATCAAAAAGGGTAACAAGGAGCTGCTTAGGAGTTGCACTTGCAACTTTACAAAATTAGACCACACACTATAGTCTACCAAATTTAACTATCAAAATATTCACAATGTTTAGGCAATGCAATCTATATGCTTCCAAAAACTGAGTTCATAAAGCCATGCTTTTTTCATGATCATTTAAAAGCCTCATTCTGAAATTTCTAACCCGTAGGTCCCTTTTTATGCCATGATATGCAATAACAACTCAAAAATATCAAGCAGCACAATCAATCTTTAAGTTTTATTCAACTTAGTGATCTGATTCTGGTTTTTTGAACTCTCCCTAGTGGAATTCTAGTATCTTATTTACGGTTCACTTAGGTGAACACCTAGAAGATTAAGTTAACTATCACTCAACTTCCCTAGTTAGTATAATCATTTGTAAGCACAAATTATCGCCAAACATGGCAACATAACAGTTTAACTATAATACAATTATTGTTATTCAAAATCAACACATCAACATCCACTATAGTAGCATATCAATTCACCCAAGATATATCCATATTCAATTAATATAATATCAAACAGCACACTGTGTTATGGGTAGCAATTATCTACTAGAAGCATAGATTAGATCCACTTCCTTAAGCTTACTAATAGCACAAAATCCTAAACTACATGATGTGGTCCTTCCTTACGTATCAAACCTATGAAAATATAACACAGTTTTTAAATCAAGTATAGGTTGAACCCGAACTGTTAAAAGTTTTCATTTTCGCATTTTTAAACTTTGTTTAACCATATCTTACTCATTTATTATCCAATTTTAGTAAACTTTATATTGTCATGATTGTTATTTTGAGTACTATTGATATATATTAAGAATCAAGACTAATCAATATTACCAAATATCTAAAAATATCCTTTCGTATTACGACTCGACCGTACATTAACCTAACTCCATAATTGACTTGAGTAAGCTTTAGTATTAAACTAAAAACCCTAAAAATTATACTTTCCAAACTTGTATAGCAACACTTATTATACCCCAAAGTGTTAATTTGACATAGATTTAATAAACTAGTTCTTATATTACATATTAAGCAAATATATAAGTTTATACTAAGAAAATACATAATAAATAGCATATAAGCCCCATTAATTTCACAAAAAATCCTATAGACTCATAAAAAATGTAGTTTAGTTATTGATCATTAATTACACTAAATTGGCTATTATCCATTTTTACAAAAATAGCAATTTTAGCTAGAAATTATAGAAAATTAAGGAAAATAAAAAAAATTTTGAGTGAGATAAAAATTAAATATTCTAAATATCATTATGAACATCCAGAAGTCTAAACATGTAGGGCTTATTCTTTAATTTCATCAAAACTAATTATTTCAATAATTCGGTAAAATTGGTGGTTTTATTCAAAATAATTATAAAAAATAGTAAACATGGATATTTTCAAAATTTATTATTACTGAAATTTAATAAATTATATATGTGTGTTATAAAAAAATTTTCAGGCTGAAGTAACATTATTTAATATTTCGAAAAATTTATTTAAAATTTGTCTAAACAGGGCATGTTCTTAAGAAAGTACCATAAATCAATGTTATTTTAAGAAAATAAAATTATGACATGAAAGTACATGTAAAATAACCTAAGGAAACAAAATTTCATAATTTTCTAATCTAATTTGATATTTTAGTGAATTAATGAAAATTTGGCAATAAAATTTGACTCATTAGTGCACGGTACTCTTGCCACCCTCTGGCCACCACCCTATGTCGGCCCACTTTATCTCTCCACCAGCACTTTATATCCCAAGTGGTTCCTTGTTAGGTTGTCTATAGCCTTTGGAACCGTAATTCACTCTATTTTCCCACTATTTTCTTTTATTTTTTCTGAATTTTTTTCTACTTTTTTCAAATTTTTTAAAATTATGTTCTTGTGTTTTCAGGTTCCCAAAATATTGTAAATGATGTTTGGAGCTCTATTTATAGGTTTTATGATTTTTGCATGTAAAAAAGTAAAATTACACATGTCAATTTCACGTTTTCCTAGGTGCCATATGTCATTTTCTAGTTAATTAGATATTGATTCATTACTTCCAATTAATCCTAGCTTGACACATCATTTGATGACTCATCCCTTCAATTTTTTTATTAATTTTCCATTCCTTTACCTTATTTAAATAATAATTTATTATTATATATATGTATTTAATACATATAGTGCATATCACATGTAAATGCATGTATATTATGTATAATTCAACTTTATTTATTATTTTTGAAAGTTAATTAACTTATCTCTAATATCTTACTATATTTAAAAGCTCAAATTTTACGATTATTGGTTTTGTTGATAAATTAATGTTTTTCTCAAATTAATATTTTTATATAGCTTATTTTGAGAAATTGACTTTATTGGAATTACTTCATCTAACTTTTTTAACTTTACTATGACATTTGAAATAAACTGATAACTTAACCTGACACCTTAAATTTAGGGGTTCGGATTTTATATTTATTGAACTAACTCGAAATCCTAGAGTATTACATGAGTAGCTAACCTCAATAAGGCAACCTTGAGCTTAAGAGGTATGCCAAGAGAAGGTAAGAAAAGAAGATAGAGAAAGGACAGCTTAGCTAACCAACCCATGGAGAAAAAGATTGTCGAGAAAGAGAAGGCATTCGGCAAAAAGCCTAAGAAGTGAAGTGCTTAGGCTATGGACACATTGCGTCCTAATGCCCGAATGATAGGGTTATGGTCTTGAAGGGTGAGGGGCTCGAGACTCAAATTGAGAGTTAGAGTGATAAGAGCTCAGACAACCAGTTGATAGAAGAAGATTTCTATCCCGAGGACTTGGATAAACTCCTAGTTACGGCTACACGAGCTAACCTGAGGGTAGATCTTGGACAAAGGGAAAATTTGTTTCATATGCGGTGCTTAGTGAATAGGAAGATATGTTTTCTAGTAGTAGATGGAGGAAGCTGCATCAACATCATCTCCGCTAAGTTGGTAGAAAAGATGAAATTGCTGACCTACCACCACCCATGACCTTATGGATTAAAGTGGTTTAATGACAAGGGTATGGTCTATGTGCATAAAAGAGCATGCATAACATTTATGGCAGGATAGTATGGAGATGAGGCTGAAATTGATGTGGTCCCTATGAATGCTACGAATTTACTTCTTAGCCGACCTCGGGAGCATGACCAGAAAGTGATCCATGATTGCTTCCTCAACACTTACATAGTTCAGAACAATGGAACGAGCTATTGCTTGACCCCCATAAGCATTGAGGAAATCTAGAGACATTCGACACCCATAGTGCAGAGAAAAGGGAATAGAAGTTTATTTGACATCCCTGCCCGTGCTCAACACTTAATGTTAAGGAATACTTCCTTTCAAACCTACAGTAATGATGGGAATTAGCCTTCAACCGCATCCAAGCTAAGGTAAACTTGTCAGAAGCCGAGGCCTATCAATACTTACCGAGGTTGAGCTGATTACAAAAGACTAAGGGGAGGAAAAGGAGACACTCGGCACTAAGTCTATCGTCAACTGAGGTGCTGAGTTACCATAAGGCTAAGGATACGAGATCAAAGAACTAGTCGACATGGTACGGCATTAAGAGACTCGTACTTATTGAATCTAGAACTTGGCAATTGTAAGCCAACCTCTCTAATGTCTCGACCAAGCAAAGCAAGAGTTTAAGGACTCCTTCTCGAACTTGTACATTAAATTGTTGACAACATCCAGTTCGGATAGTACTACTCCTAGGACATGCCAAGTGACTATATGTTAACTTCTGTAAAATGCACAATTTTGTATTCTTGTATATGTTTTCCCTTATTTTATTTATGGACTCAATTCTTTAGGGTTTAAGACCTTGTACATTATTTACAATTTTGCTACTAAGGTTTAGGACTTGCTATGAATAGTAACATTTGTACTAAAAGACAGAGAGAGATATATACAGATAGTGAAGAATATTCTCCTACATACAGAAAGTAAAACTTTCCTCTTTTGAGCAAGGTTGTACTTGAATTAGTAGAGCTTGCGTTTGTTGGATTAGTGAGTGTCGTTTACTCTCTTTAATCTCTCTTATGTTCTTATCAATCTTATTCTTAGGATTGTGGTAAACCCCTTTATTTGAATCGGTTAATGAGTTATATCTAACCCTCATTTGAATCTCGAGCGACATTTAATATTCGTGAGTTGTATCGAACTCTATTTTGAGCTCAAACCCCTGATTGTGTTTGTGTCTTGGTGCATTATATCCATTCACATTCACACTCAAAACCTTCCTGTTCTTCATACCCATTTTTCTTTTAGAATCCTGAATACTTACCCATTCTCGTTCGTCCGGCCTGCTACTGTTCTGAATTGATCCTTATCAGTTTAGACTATACATACTCCTTAAAATAAAAGAAAAAGTGAAGAAATTACTGGAAATCGGGTTCATAGAAGTGTTGGACTCTGAATGGATAGCTAATGTCGTGTCGGTGTTGAAAAAAAATGGGAAAGCAAGGGTATACATGGACTTCCATGACTTAAACCAACCAATGCCTAAGGATAATTTCCCCTTACTATACATTGCTATATTAGTTGACAACACGGTCGGAAATCATCTTTTCTCATTTATGGATGGTTTCTCAAGATATAATCATATCAAGATGGTAGAAGAAGATAAAATCAAAACCACCTTCGTTACCACTTGGGGAATATTCTATTATCATATTATGCCTTTCGGGTTAAAGAATGCTAGGGCAACTTATCAGCGTACTATGGTTGCCTTATTTCATGACATGATGCATTAGGAAATTGAAGTTTATGTAGAAAATATGATTGCTATATCCAAGGAGTATGAAAATCATGTCAATGTTTTGAGAAAACTATTTGAGCGGTTGAGAAAGTTTCAATTGAAGCTAAATCCAGAAAAGTGCATCTTTAGAGTAACCTCTAGCAAATTGTTAGGTTTTACAGTTAGTAGAAGAGGAATTAAAGTAGATCCAGCCAAAGTCAAGGAAATTGTAAATATGCCTGCACCAAAGACTGTAAAGGAAGTTTAAGGACTGTTAGAGAGGTTGAATTACATTGCTCGATTTGTATCACAACTAATCGATAAATGCAAGCCATTGTTTAAACTCTTAAAGAAGAGCACAACGATAGAATGGGATGAAGAATGTGAGAAAGCGTTTACTAAAATCAAAGAGTATCTTATGAATCCTCCAATATTGGTCACTCCTACTTTGGGAGGACCATTGGTTCTCTACTTAACGATCCTTCTTGAATCGATGGGATGTATATTAGGGTAGAAAGATGAAACAGGAAAAAAGGAGCATCCTATATATTACCTGAGCAAGAAATTCATAGAAGGCAAACAGAAATACTCAGAAGTGGAAAGAACATGTCGTGTCTTAGTTTGGGTAATGCATAGGCTTAGGCAATACACTCTCTGTTACTTAGTGGAGTATTTAGCAATATACTCTCTGTGACAAAATATGACTCGTTGAGGTATTTAGCAAAAAAGCTGGCATTAATTGAGAGAATATCGAAGTGGTAAATGTTGCTCTTTGAGTTTGACATCAAGTATGTAAGTTAGAGTTCAGTCAAAGGGTAGGTAGCAATTGATCAATTGGCAAAATACCTACTAGAAGATGACAATGATGGTTCGAAAGCTCAATTTCCTGATGAAAATGTGATGGTGGCGAATGAATTAAGTGGTGAAAAACAGGAATGGAGAATGTATTTTGATGGAGCAACCAATGTATTTAGATGTAGGATAGGAGTAGTATTGGTATCACCTTGGGGTAAACATTTCCCTATGGCAGCTTGGTTGGCATTTCCATATATGAACAATATAGCAGAATATGAGACCTGCATTTTAAGGCTTAAAATGGTGCTAAACATGGGAATACATAGGCTTGAAGTGTATAGATATTCTTCTCTTATAATTATCCATATCCTCGGAGAATATAAGATAAAAGGTGAGAAGTTGATACCTTATTATGAGCATTTAGGAAGGTTGATTGAAAGATTCTATGAAATTTCATTCTCTTACATTCCAAGAACATAAAATCAATTTGCCAATGTGCTCCCTACGTTAGCATCAATGGTGAAACTTACAGATGGGATAAAAATTCAACCCTTGAAGATTGAGGTAAAAGAAAGACTGGCTTTTTGTTTGACTCTTCAACAGAAACCACAAAAGAAGCCTTGGTATTATGATATCAAAAAGTTACTTCAAATGGGAGAATTCCCTAATGAAGCTGATAGAAAAAATAAGAAAGCTTTAAGGAGATTGGATACTCATTTCCTATTAAGTGGAGTAACGTTATCACTTGATACGACATTGCTCAAGTGTGTAGATGAAGAGGAAGCTAAGAAATTAATAAAAGAAGTGTATGGAGTTTGTAGTCCTCATATGAATGGGTACATGTTAGCTAGGAAAATCATGAGGATAGGATATTTTTGGATGATGATAGAATCATACTATATCAAGCACGTAAGGCATTATCATCTGTGTCAAGTATATTATAATAAAATCAATGCTCCTCTCTAAGAATTACATGTGTTGTCGACTACTTAGCCTTTCTCAATGTAAGGGATAGATATGATTGTTCTAATTTCACCAACAACTTCAAACGAGCATAAAGTCACGATTAACTATTTTACTAAGTGAGTGGAAGTAGCGTCATATGCTATGGTGACCAAAGAAGTAGTAGTCAGATTTTTGAAAAGAGACATCATTGCAAGATACAGTGCACCTAAGTCTATTATTACGGATAACAGGTCAAATTTAAACAACGGGCTAATGGTTGAAGCATGCAACCAATTTAAGATCAATTACAAAAACTTGACTCCGTATTGACCTCAAATGAATGGGGCGGTTGAAGCTACTAATAATAATATCAAGAGAATCATTGGGAAGATGGTGATCACTTATAGAGACTAGCATGACATGTTCCCCTTTGCTCTCATGGCTTATAGGACCTCAGTCAAAACCTTTATAGGTACAAAACCTTATTCATTGGTATATGGAATTGAAGTGGTACTATAAGCAGAAGTGGAAATACCTTCGTTTCGAGTGTTGGTGGAAATTTAACTTGATGAATTAGAGTGGGTGAAGAAGCAAATGGACCATTTGAACCTCCTAGATGAAAGGAGGCTTACAACAATATGTCATGTTCAATGTTACCAACAAAGGATGATCCAAGTCTTTAATGAGAAGGTACATGTAAGGTACTTCAAGGAAGGAGATTTGGTGTTGAAGAAAGTACTACCGAATGTAAAAGACCTTAGGGGCAAATTTGCTTCACATTATGAAGGCTAATAAGGATCAATCCAAAATAGTAACGAGTCAGATGAACAGAAATGGGTAGGTATTTGGGATTCCAAAAGAAAAATGGGTATAAAGAACAGGAAGGTTTTGAGTGTGAATATGAATGGATGTAAATCACTAAGAGATAAACACTATCAAGGGTTTGAGCTCGAAATAGAATTTGATACAACTCATGAATATTAAATGTCACTGAAGAGTCAAATGAGGGTTAGATATAACTCACTAACTGGTTCAAATGAAGGGGTTCACCACAATCCTATGAATAAGATTAATAAGAACATGGGATAGATTAAAGAGAGTAAACAACACTCAATAATCCGACAAATGCAAGCTCTATTAGCTCAAGTACAACCTTGCTCAAAAGAGGGAAGTTTCACTTTCTATATGTGGGGGAATATTCTTCACTATCTGTACATATCTCTCTCTATCTTTTAGTACAAATGTTGCTATTTATAGTAAGTCCTAAACCTTAGTGGCAAAACTACAAATAATGTACAAGGCTTAAACCTTAAAGAATTGGGCCCATAAATAAAATAAGGGAAAACATATACAAGAATACAAACTGTACATTTTACAGAAGTCGGCAGGCAGTCACTTGGTATGTCTTTAGAAAAGTAGTATCCGAGCCAGACGAGGTCAGCAATTTGATGTACGAGTTCGAGAAGGAGTCCCTAAACTCTCGTGTAGCTTGGCCAAGACACTAAAGGGCTCGGCCTACAATTGCTGAGTTCTAGATTTAGTTGATACGAGTCTTTCGGTGTCGTATTAAGTGATTCTTTGATCTTACGTCCTTGGCCTTATGGTATCTCGGCACTTCGGTCAATGACAAACTTGGTGCCAAGTGTCTCCTTTTCTTCCCCTTAGTCTTCTGTAATCAACTTGACCTTAGCAAGCATTGATAGGCCTCAACTTCAGACAGGTCTACCTTGGCTTAGATATGGTAGGAGACTAATTCCCATCAAAGGCCCTTATGTGGTAAAGAGGCTATTGTCATGAGGTGCATTAGTGTTGATAGAAATGGATGGTCCAGAATTAAGGGGACTTGTGAATTTAGATGCTATTAAATTTATTATCCATGAAAACTGAGTTCAATAAAGATTCCAATTTTTCTTAAGAATTGTTTGTGGTTAATCTTCCATCATTTACAACCAAAGTTGATATCTATGAATATTCTCAAATTCGAATGGTCATCGATCAACAAACACTTCACCAATAAATCCTTGTATACCATGTTTCTTAGCTTCATATATTTAAACACCAAACACTTACTAATGGACTTGAATTACCAAATAAAGTGAAGGAAAATGCTCTTAATGATTTAATCTAGTTTTTTTGAAAAGAGAATTATTTTTCAAGAATCATAAAGGGGTAGAAATCGAAACTTGGCAATGATAAAATCATAATCAAGACATGAGCATGGTACGGCTAAAAGACATATTAGCGAAAAGTTTCAATCTTGAAGAAGATCTTATCCTAAGAGTGACAAAAAGAAAAGAAAAAAAGAGGAAGAAAAAAAGAGAGAAAAAAGAAGAAAGGATAATCTTGAGGAAATACTTTGGTGATATTCTATTATCTGAATGAGCGAATATTGGCAGTCAACGTGAGGTATGCTGATTGATTGCTATCTGTAAAATTCTCCATTCTTAGGTAAAATGATCCTAAAGTCCTTGAAAGAGATATTTAGCAGAATTGAGAAGTTTTTTTTTAAATCTCGAAGAGATCTATTCTCTTTAGATTATCCATCAAACCAAAACAAGTTAATCAACCCTTAGTGTTTTTGCCCTATCCCTTCAAGATAGGTACCCTATCCTTTCAAGACAGGCTCCCTTTTGCCCCGTTCTTTCAAGACAGGCCCCTTATTTATTTTGCCCTATCCTTTTAAGATAAGTACCCTATTCTTTTAAGATAGACCCTTTAATCTTTTGCCTTATACTTTTAAGATAGGTACCTTAATCATTTGCCATATCCTTTCAAGATAGGCACCCCAAATCTTTAACCTTATCCTTTTAAGATAGGCCTCTTAACCTTTTGCCTTATCCTTTCAAGATAAGTTCCCTTATACCCTATCTTTTTAAGACAAGCCTCCTAATCACTTGCCCTATCCTTTCAAGATAGGTACCTAAGTCATTAGCTCTATTCTTTCAAGATAACCCCACCCTACCATACCCCCCTCCACCCCCCCTAAAGGGTCTCCTATTCCTTAACCTTATCTTTTCAAGATAGGCCCTCTTATTTCTTTACCCCATCTTTTCAAGATGGGCATCTTATTCCTTTGTGCTATCCTTTGAAGATGGACTTCCTAGTTGAAAAATTCCAAGAAATTTCATTCACTTACATTCTAAGGACCTAAAATTAGTTTGTTAACGCATTGGCTATGTTAGCGTTAATGGAAAAAGTCACAGACCGAATAGAAATTCAACCTTTGAAGATTGAAGTAGAAGAAAGATCGGATTTTTGCCTTGCAGCTGAAGGGAAGTGAACAAAAGAACCTTAGTATCACGATATCAATAAGTTACTTCAAATGGGAGAATTTCCTGAAGATCCTAATCAAAAAGATAGAAGGACTTTAAGAAGGTTGACTACTCATTTCTTGTTAAGTGGAGCCACATTATATAAGAGATCACCAAATGCAACATTACTAAGGTGTGTAGATGAAGAAGAAGCTAAGAAATTAATGAAAGAAGTACACGAAGGAGTTGGTGGTCCTCACATGAAGGAGTTTATGGTCTTCAGATGAATAGGTATATGCTAGCTAGAAAGATCATGAGAATGGGGTATTTTTGGATGGCGATGGAATCAGATTGCATCAAGCGCGTAAGGCATTGTCACCTGTACCAGATGTACGCTAATAAAATTAATGCTCCTCCCCATGAATTACATGTGTTGTCAGCTTCTTAGCCTTTTTCGATGTGGAGAATTGATATGATCAGACCAATTTCACCAATGGCTTCAAATGGGCACGGATTCATTTTAGTTGCAATCGATTGTTTTACCAAGTGGGTAGAAGCAGCATCTTATGCTATAGTGACCAAAGAAGTAGTGGTCAAATTCTTGAAAAGAGACATTATTGCAAGATATGGTACACTTGAGTCCATTATTACAGACAATGGGACAAATTCGAATAATAAGTTAATGGATGAAGTATGCCACTAGTTCAAGATCAATCATAGAAACTCAACTCCATATCAACCTCAAATGAATGGAGCTGTTGAAGCAGTAAATAAGAACATCAAAAGAATCATTGAGAAGATGGCGATCACATATAAAGATTGGCATGAGATGCTTTCCTTTGCTCTCATGGCCTACAGAACCTCAGTTAAAACTTGTGCTACTGTAACCTCGTATTCATTGGTGTATAGAATCGAAGCAGTACCACTAGTGGAAGTAAAAATACCTTCATTTTGAGTATTAGCAGAAACTCAACTCAATGAAGCAGAGTGGGTGGAAGAGAGAATAGAGCATTTGAATCTCCTAGATGAGCGAAGGCTTGCAGCAATATGTCATGTTCAATGCTACCAACAGCGAATGATCTGAGCTTTTAACAAGAAAGTACGCTCGAGATACTTTAAAGAAGGAGACTTTTTGTTGAAGAAAGTGTTACCAAACGCAAAAGACTTTAGGAGAAAGTTCACTCCGAATTACGAAGGCCCTTATGTGGTATTATCAAGAGGTGTATTAGTGTTGACAGAGATGGATGGCCTGGAATTATGAAGACCAGTGAATTCAGACGCAGTTAAGTTGTATTATCCATGAAAATAGAGATTTAACAAATATTTCAATTTTTCTTGAATAGTTTATAGTTAATCTTTCATCGTCTACAAGTAAAGTTGATATTCATGAATGTTTTTGAATTCAAATGGTCATTGACCAACAAACACTCCACTAATAAACCCTGTTTCTTAGCCCCATATACTTAAATACCAAACACTTACCATTAAGTCTAAATCACCAAAAGAATTGAAATCGAATGTTCTTAATAATTTAATTTTGTTTCTTTTGAAAAGAGATTTATCATTTAGAAGTCATGGAGAGTGGAAATTGAAACATAGTATTGAGAAAAGCAAATTTAAGGCATGAGCATGGTAAAGAAAAGAAAATAAAAGAAGAAAGAAAAGAAGAAGAAAAGAGAAAGAAGAAGCAAGCATAGACTCCTAGAGAAATTTTACTAATTGAATGAGTGAATATTAGGAGTCAATGTGAGCATGCCAATTAGTTGTTATCTGAGAAATCCTTCAGTCCTAAGAAAATAATCTTAAAAGTCTTTAAAAAGAAATCTTTAGAGGAATTAAGCTACCTTTGAAAATCAACCTTAAAGAGATCTATCCTCTTCGGGTTACCAAAGTGAAATCAATTTTTGAAGAAAACTATCCTCTTCGAATTATCTTCCAAGATAGACACCCTTAAGCCCTATCCATCCAAGATAGGCCTCCTTGAAATTTTTACTTTATAGATAGACACCATTAAGACCTATCCTTTCAAGATAGGTCCCCTAACCTTTTGCTCTATGGGCAATTTATTCTTTACATCAACCTTTCAAGTTGATATCCATCATCAAAATAAAACGCAATTTAGTTAGTCAGTTCAAAAGTGAGTTTGGAAAAAATGGGTGTCTCTTTTATCTTTATAACAAAGTTTTAACCAAACTTCACTACAAAGAGGGGTAGTTGTAGACACCACATTTTTGTTGAATTATTTTTGCCAAATTAGTTTTATTAATTAAGCCAAGTAAATAAAAATAAAAAGTAAAAATAATAATAAAGAAGGAAAAAAAGAAAAAGAAAATCAAGTTAGGAGTTAAGTTATGTCAAGTTAGGCTGAATCCATTAGTTTTGGGCCAAACTAATTTAGGGGCTACAAATTAGGATTTGTTTAATTATTGGGCTAAATTGAAATGAACCAAGCCTTAAAAGAAAGGCCCGAACTAGCTAGGGTTTTTAGAAGCTAGGGTAAATCTAGGTTAAATCGCAAACAAATCATTCGTATCTTTGATATGAAAGATTTGATTTTAAAACTTATAAATAATGCGATAGCCAAAGAGTTGAAGAGGCTTTTCTTTTTAATCACACATACCCAACAAAAACACTTCACGCTCCCTTACTCACCATCATGCTCCCTTACGTACCACCATCAGCACCTCATGTGCCACCACTAGCACCACACGCGCTAACATACCCTCACTCACCTTCACGCCCCCTCACGTGCCACCATAGCACCACCATGCACCACCGCTACAACACTACCGTACACCACTACTATAGCACCACCGTCGTGCTACCAATGCCCATTGACCACATCACTGTCATCGTAGCGTACGCCTAACACATCGCCTGTAATTGTCCAGTCCATCACCTAGCATCATCCCGTACAGCCTAGCGTTGTCCAGTCCGTCGCCTAACAATGCCCAGTTTGTCACCCAACATCACCCAATCTATCACCTAGCACCGCCCAATGTCGCCTAGTAGCACCCAGTTTACCGCTGAGCATTGCCTAGTTCATTACCCAGCATCACCCAGTCTACCGCCCATGTCATGACTCGAGGGGGCTAGTTGTAGCAGTCACCATATACTGTATAAAGGATTACAGATTGATTTCCCTTATAATCGATGACCCTTTTATATGATACATAAGGCTACAACTATAGCTACAACTAACTACCAAGAGTGCGTAAGCATAAGCAATATCAATTCATGATAAATAATAAATTATAAAAACATAACACATGGTCTATTTATATAAAAGTTTACAAATAAGAAGTCTAAAACATGTCCTAAGTTAAACTAGTATATCGATTACATATTCAGCTCTATAAACTATCAGAAATACTCTCTGATCACATCTAGCTCCCATATTGACCCCGTATAGAACACTAACCTCGGGCATGCGACGGCTCAACTCTACATATAGATCAGCTTGCGAAAGAAGACTACAAGGGTATAAGCTAGCTAACTCGCTTAGTGAGATAATTTCCTTCAACCATATAGCAATCAAGTTATACAATAGTTAAGTTCAATCAAATGAATGCATGACAATTAGTATGCCAAACAAAACATGTAGGTGACTAAGTACTGCACGCAACTCAGATTTAACACACTCCGAAGTCGGGATTGGAGATACATCGGTACAGTCAGATCCGGGTATCATATTAGAACTTATTTCATAACGAAACTTCGTATTTCGTATTCAAAATGTAATAGTATATCCATTATTAGTTTTATCAAAATGAGTTCTACATATGATTGTGAGCAGGTTTACGCAGGCCTCACTTACCCTTAAACGAAAGCCTCTGGACTCGACCCTTAGCTAGGCGGTTGGTGCCTCCAATGCCTAGTCATCCTGCGGGCTAGGGTAAGGTTATATCGTATGTGTGCACCGTACGAAATCTATAACAATCAATAATCAACTTACGTATGGCCTCTTGCTACCTCCGTATAATGTGACTACCGAAATTAGTTATGTAGTACATGATTATGCGTGATCCAAGTTAACTTTTCTAGTCGAATAAAATTAGGTCTTATTTATTCAGTGATCATTCCAAGTCACAGACAATCAATTCTTAGTGAATCTACTATGCAACAATCATTATATTATTGAAATTTAAAGTAAATTCACCATTAATAACAATTATCATGCATAAGCATAACCTAACCCTATACACATTCATTTATTGATCATAACTTATATTCACTAACTATAAACACAAATAAGTATGGAATCATTAGGAAAAACTCACTCAGTCATAGCCAACTCAGGAGTCATAGTAATTTGGTGGCAGCTTAGGGTCTAGATCAAAATCACTTGAGAATAATAAAAATTTGTAAGTTTGGGAATTTAAAGTTAAACTAGTATCATAATTTATAAGGTCTATTTCACCTAGTTATGTGAAATTGTCGATTTGAGCTTTTTATCAAATCGCATGTAACTTTTTCATTTTAGATCGGATGGTTATGAACTTATAGTCCATTTCAATCATTTTCGAGTATATTCTCTCATAACGAGGTTCGTTTTGAACGTTGTGATTCGCAATTTGAATTGTGATATAAAAATATCATAAAATTTATTATTTTAGTTTAAAAATTATAAAATATTAATTTTAGCTTTTTCTTAATATATTTGTGATTTAATAATTATTTAAACCATATAACTGATATTTTTATTATTTTAAGCATACTTTTCCTATTTTTGAGAATTTGGCCTTATTATTATTATTATTGCCATTATTATTTTTATTATTTTGTATTTTCTCATTATTCATTTATATTTACGATTTATACACACACACACACACACACACACACACACACATATATATATAGACTTATAGTATATTTGATAAATTTTATAATTTTACTTTATTGAGAAATTCCTAATTTACGGTATTATATATATATACATACATACTCCTTATATAATTATAAATTTATTTTAGTTTTTAGATATTATTATATTATATATATTCGGTATACGACATATATATACTACTTGTTATACGCCATATGTAGACCTATGTCTATATTTATTTTATGAAAATAATAAATACTTATTTGACATACTCTTATGTACACATACATATATTCATGTATTTTTTTATTTATACATATAGGTATACTCATATAATATAGTTTACATGTGTACATAAATATAACTACTGAATATATAAATATATATAGGTAATATACAAATACTTATACATACTATACGACTACATATTCATATATATGTACATACGAAAATAATTTATACATATATACATCAATATATATAGTTCACGTGTACATATATATATGTATATTCCTATAGTTATTTTGTAAAATACTTAATACCAATTAGATATAATCTAAAAAAATACATACTACATACTCCTTCCATATAATATACCTATGTACATACATGTATACATACATATCTTTATACATACATATATATTTCAATTTAAGTACTTATGCATATATACATGTAATAGTAATGTAATATTCACTAAAATACAATACAAATACTACATATATACATGTACATACCATATGCTATACACATATACTACTAAAATACTTTTACTTATCTATTATTTTTAATTTTTCTTCTTCTGCTTCTTCCTTTTCACAGTTTGGATTTCTAGAATTTTTTTCTTCTTTTCGTTTCGGTTTGTTCTACAATTTTCTTTTTTCCAAATTTTGCTTCTTTCTCTTATTTCCTACGTGATCCGCAAGTTTAGGAGGAAAAGAAGATAAATTGAAATATTATCCTAATCTTTTACATTAATGAGGATGAGATAAGGTAATCTTATCCAATTTTTCTTTGTTTGTAAAATCAACACTTAGCATTTAGATTTAGCATGAAGGCTGCTTGTTTTGATATTTTTATTTTGGTTCTAGGATGTATAGCAAGGAGAAAAGAAGAAAAGAAGGAAAAGAGGAAAAGAGAAAAAGAAAAAGGAAGAAAATAAAAATTAAAAATAAATATATGTAATTTTTCTAAACATATAAATTATAACAATAGTCATCATAAATTAATTTTGAAATTTTTGTGAAAATTTATTAATTTATTTTGTACCCGTTACAATTATAATTTTTAGAAGTTATTGTAGCGATTTCGTTAAGATTTTATGCAAATAAAAAATTTAATCGATAATTGTAGTCAACTATAATTATATCACTATTAAGTAATATTTAACTATTTTATAGGCTTATAGTTATAGTTTTAAGGTTTCGAACAAATTCGGGTTCAATTTTGATTAATGGTGCATAAATCAGTTTTAAGGTTTTAGTACACGATTTAAGGTTCCGATCAACTTCTAGAGTTTTATTATCGGTGTTATATTTGTTTTATTAAATTTCATAGTTTTTTATTGTCACTTATCGACTTATTACACAATTTAGGATACTCGGACTTGAATTAGGATTCAAGCTACTGATTTCTTAGGGTTTACAGCCCAGCGTCGCCTAGCAATGCCCAGTCCATCACCTAATACCGCCTAGCATCGTCCAGTAACGCCTAGTCCACTGCCCAACAACAACACGATCTAACGCTAGGTAAATTTTCATTAATTTTTATTATTATTTATTTATTTCATTAATTTTTATTAATTTAATTTATTAGTTATGTTTTTTCTTTATTAACTATTTTTGTATTTAAGTGCAAGTTTATTTATTTATTGTTGTTTATTCCTATTCCAAATTTTTTATTTTCCAATAAAATTTAGTTGAATTAAGTTTTTTTTTTTTATTTAGAAAACATGTTTTTTTAAATAAAAAATATTGTGGCATATAGTGGTTTTGAAAAATGAAAAATCTTAAATAGAGTTTTTTTCAAAAAGATTCAGTTAGTTAGGGTTTTTTTATTTAATTTAGAAAAATTAGATTTTTTTAGGTTTTTTTTCTTAGAATAATAAATTGATAAAAACGTAAACCTAACTCAGTTTTCAATATAAAAATGACCTACTTACTAAAAATTTTATAAAAAAAGAATTATGGCTAGTTTGATCTCAATTAGCAGGTACGTAAATACCTTCGGGGTTACCATTAAAGAATAAAAAAAAAATTTCCCCTTTTCTTAGAAATTCGTAATAAAAAATGATAATAAATCATTTTTATTTACATTTTGTGAACTTAAGCATATTTTTAATATTGTTAGAAAATTATAAAAATAAAAGCCCATCAATTTCTTTCAACTTTTGCATGGTGTGCACTGTACAAAATCTCTAACAATTAAATAATCAACTCACATATAGCCTCTCGCTACCTCCATGTAATGTGACGACTGGAATTAGTTATGTGGTATATGATTATGTGTGTTTCAAGTTAACTTTTTTCTAGTTGAGTAAAATTAGATTTTATTATTCAGTGATCAACAAGGTTACAAACAATCAATTCCTAGTGAATCTACTATGCAACAATTAATATGTTATCATACTTTAAAGTAAATTCACCATTAACAACAGTTATCATACACAAGCATAACCCATCCCTATGCAACATTCAATTATTAAGCATAATTTATATTCGTTAATTACAAACACAAGAAAGTATGGGATCATTAGGAAAAACTCACTCAACCATAATCGACTCAAGGGTCGTAATACTCCAAGGGCAACTCAAGGTCAAAGTCAGATCACCTGAGAATAAGGAATATAGAAAATTGTAAGTTTGAGAATTGAAAGCTAAATTAGTATCATAATTTGTAATATTTACTTCACTTAGTTACATGAAATTGTCGATTTGATCTTTTTTATCGAATTGTGTATAATTTTTTCATTTTAGCTCGGATCATTATGAACTTATAGTCCATTTTAATCGTTTTCAAGCGTATTTTCTCTTAGCGAGGTCCGTTTTAGATGTTGTGAGTCATAGTTCAATACTGTGATATAAAAATATCACAAAATTTATTATTTTAATTTAAAAAGTTATAAAATATTAATTTTAGCTTTTTCATAGTATATTTATGATTTAATAATTATTCAAATCACATAATTGATAATTTTATTATTTTAAGCTTATTTTACCTTAGTTACTTGTTTTTACCTATTTTTGAGATTTTAGACTTATTAATTTATTATTATTATTTTTTCTAATTTATTATTTTCTAATATTCCATTATATACATATATATATATAAATACTTGTATAACTATATATACAAAATTTCTTGTAATATGAAAATACTAGATATAAATTTACATACATATACCTATTATTACACTTGTACACATATATATTAAAAATTAGGTTTATATATATTTATACACATATTCATGTCACATATATATATACATCTATAAGAAAATAATAACTTACATGTGCACATGAATATAAGGTACATGTATATATATATATAAATATATGTATACTTATACTTATATATTTATATATATGAAAATAAAGATTATATACATATATACATAAATATTCATATTCACGTATACATATATATATATCTATGTTTAATTTGTGAAAATACTAAATACATACTATATGTACTCTTATTTATATATACATATATATTTATTTATTTTATTATTATTTTTATTTCTTTCTTTTTCGTGTACATGCATATGTATATATCTAATAGTGAAATTTATAAATACCTATTATATGTAGTCTTATTTATACATACATATACATACATATACCGTATATTTTACATAATAATGTATTTATACATGTCTGCATACTTATATTTATACACACATAAGAGACACATATATATTTGTTTATCTACCCATATATCTATTTATGTACATGTAATGAAACATATATACAACTAAAATAAATATACTCACCAAAATATGTTGGTATGATCCTTAATTTTCTTCTTCTTTTTATCCTCCTCCTTCTTTTTCTTATTAGTTTTCTTTTGTTCTTGAGCTTTGTTTTGCTTTTGTTTTATTTTACTTTACTTTTCTTTTCTTTTCTTTTTTTCCCATTTATACTTTCGATTTGATGTTTCCAGATTTTTTTTTTTTGGACATGAATCAGCAGAAGAAAGCAAGTAAAATAAAAAAAAAAATACAAAATCATTATCCAATTAGATTAGCCATTAAATTAGATATGACACTTACTTTACTAATTTGTCATTTCTCCCTTAATTGTTTGACACTTGTAATTAAAATTTACATACATGGGCTACTGCATTTGCAGTTGGAATTCACGTGTGAAAAGGAAAAAAAAATAGAATAAGAAAAGAAAAGAAGGAAAAAGAAGGAAAGGAAAATAGAAAAAATGGAAGAAAAAGGAAATTAGAAATAATTATATGTAATTTTTCTAAACATAAAAATCATAAAAATAATAACTATAAATTAATTTTGGAATTTTATGAAAATTTATCAATTTAATTGGTACCCATCACAATTTAATTATTTTATAGGCTTAAAGTTATAGTTTTAAAGTTTCGATCAAGTTCAGGTTCAATTTCGAGTAATTGTCTATAAATCGAATTTAGGGTTTTGGTACGTGATTTAGGGTTTCAATAAATTTCTAGGGTTTTTATTATCAATATTATATTCAATTTATTAAATTTCATAACCTTTTATTGTTACTAGCCTTATCGACTCATGACACAGTTTAGAACACTCAGACTTAAATTAGGGTTTAGACTACCGATTTTCTAAAGTTTACATTTAACCATACCCCTACCGATTTTGTTAGGTATGTTAATGTCAATCTCAAGGTTGGCCCTATCCATGGTATTACTACCTTTCATGTGATTGATGCACTAGTTCAATACCATTTGCTCATTGGTAGGAAATAGCTACATGATCACAATTTGGTTTCATCGACAATGCATCAATGTATCAAGGGTCATTGGAAAGCAAAGAATGTGTTCATTCCATCTACTAAGAATCCTTTCGAGCAGCATGAATCATATTTTATTGAGTCAGCCAACTTTGAAAAATTTGCTAAAGAAGGCAAAACCACGATAGCTAAGCCAATTGGTATCCCTCTACCTAGATGGGAAGAAGTCAAAGATGGTTAGCAAAACGAAAGGAAGATGTGCAGGTATCATGGGGGAAGAAGAAGAATAAGTAGGCTAAGGGAATTGAAAGCTTCATTCGAGAAGATAGAAGAGGGATTTATCGCTTATGACGATTTGAGGGGTCTGAGGAGGTATATTTCTCCTCTTTAAATCCTATACTAGTGTAAGAAGTCTAGCTCTCCCCACAACAACTATAAGACCAAATGAAGCTACAGGTTGAGGAAATAGAAGTATTGGATCTAGTGCAACTAGAAGAGTCGTGGTAGCCAATCTTCATTAGTAAGAGCCTTTCATAAGAAATAAAAGTTCATGTTACCAAGTTGTTGAAAGAATATAGAGACGTATTTGCATGGACCTACGAAGAGATGTTAGGATTAGACCCTAGTCTCATAGTATAAAGACTAAGTATTGATTTGGGAGTTACACCTATGAAGTAAGGATAAAGGGTCTCTTGCCTTGAAATTGAACTACAAATCAAGCAAGCAGTTGAGAAGTTATTACGAGGTAGATTCATAAGGCCCATTCAACATCCTACTTGGTTTGCCAATCTTGTTCTTGTAAGAAAGAAGAATGGACAAATAAGAGTATGTGTAGAATTCTAGGATTTGAGCAAGGCTTATCCTAAGGATGACTTTCCTCTACCAAACGTCGATACTCTGATAGAGACTACTGCAGGACATGACTTATTCTCATTTATGGATGGATTCGGTGGTTATAATTAGATTAAGATGGCAATTGGGGATGCAGAGTGTACTACCTTTTGGACACCAATTGGAAATTTTTATTATATCGTCATGCCATTTGGACTTAAAAATGTGGGCACCACTTATCAAAGGGCAATGAGTGCTATATTCTATGACATGATTCATGACTTTATGGAAGATTATGTCGATGATATAGTCATCAAGTCTAGAAGGGCAGATGATCACATAGTTTATCTACAAAAGGTTTTTAAACTATGTCGGCTATATAAGCTTGGCATGAATCCTCTCAAATGTGTCTTTAGGGAAGTTCTTAGGGTTTATCATCCATTGAAAAGGAATTAATGTTGATCCTACTAAAATGCAAGCTATAAGATCTATGCCATCCCTTACTACTTTAAAGGAACTAAAAAATTTTATGAGGAATGTCTCTTATATTAGAAGGTTTATACCAACACTTATTGAGATTTCATACCCATTGTAGCAACTTTTGATGAAAGGAATTTCATTTGAATGGGAATAGATCCATGAGGAAGCAATTCAAAAGATCAAGGTAATCCTGAACTCCCTTTAGACCATGACCATGCCTATCAAAGAATCGCCATTGATCTTGTATCTTACTTCTACTGATAGGTCCATTGGAGCTCTACTTGTCCAAGAAGTTAATAGTTAAGAGTGACCTATATAATATTTGAGCCGAACCCTTCAAGGGAGTGAGTTTAATAACCCGGCTTGTGAGAAACATTATATTACACTAGTATTTGCCATACACAAACTACGACATTATTTCCTTAGGCATAAGATCAATCTGGTAACTCGTTTAGATCTGATCAAGTATTTATTGTCACGACTAGCTTTATCATGACGAGTTGCTAAGTGGCTACTCCTTGGAGAATTTCACATTTTGGTGTAATCCTTTAAGACCATCAAGTCACAAGCCTTGGCCGATCTATTAGTACGTTTCTCGAACGCCTAAGAGGGCTTAATTGTAGATATAATACCAACTGAATTTCATGAAGATACTTTGATGGTCGAGGCGAATGATGAATGGACACTTCAATTTGATGGTTATGCGGGAAATCAAGGTTGGAGAGCAAGAATCATAATGACATCACCTAAGGGTCAAGAGATACCCTTAGCATTTAAATTTGATTTTCAATGCACCAATAATGAAGTTGAGTATGAGGCATTATTTCTTGGTTTATTGTTTGCATGAGAAATCGAAGCATGTCATCTGTGTATTTGAGGTGATTCAAATTTGATCATTAAATAGGCCATGGGTGAGTTTGGATCGAAGGAACCTATACTTATGCCTTATAGGGCTGCAATGCAAGTTATGGTAAAAAAATTTAACTCTATATAGTACGAACATATGAACCAATAAGCAAATAGATATGTTAATGCATTGGCTACAATAGCATCCAAAATTCCAATTAAAGATGCTAGTGATAATGTGAATATCCAAGTAGTCAAGAATTCTATACCATGTACAACTTTGAATTTTGTTGATGAGGATGAAGACATGTAAGATAATTGGCGCATCCTACTTATGGAATAGTTAGCGTAGCCTAGTACGACTTCTATTTTGGCTTTGAAGAATTTTGTTAAAATTAATGGGAGGTTATATTATAAGGGTCCAGAATGCATTCTATCCCGATGTATTGATTTTAAGGAAGCTCATCCCAAGTTAGACAAATATCACCAAATATGGTGCAGGGAGGAAGGGCTACCACTCTATCGTCATATCTAACGTGCAAGCTATTATTAGCACATTAGGCCTATAGGATATCTAAACAAAGGCTGATACAGGCAACTCCTTTTTTCTCTAGTATATAAGGCTGAGGCAGTAGTTCTTATAGAAGTCTTGATCCCATTTCCTAGATTGCCTATCAATGTTGAGCTCAAACCTAACACATTATGAGTGATAGATCTAGAAGCATTAGACTAAAGGTGTAATATTGGCAAACATAATCTCATCAATTCTCAACATAGACTCAGAGTGGCATACAACCGTTCAGTGAGGAAGAGATCATTCCAACAAGGTGATATCATACTTTATGCATCCAAGCATGTGCACTAAGGTACTCTAGCACCTAAGTTTACACCAAAATGGGAAGGATCTTTCATATTTGAGGAAGTGGACAAAAGTAGATATTGCAAACTTAGGAATCCCAACACAAATGCTATTACTACTCCTATGAACTTTCAATATATCAAAAAGTTCCATTTGTAAAAAAGAAACTATAGTAGAGTTAAATGAACGGAACTTACAGCTCGGGTTGTACGAGCTTGTTTTGCATATCTATTTCTACTATTATGTCTTTTGTGTACTATACATTAGAAGAAACAATAACAAAGTATTGGTGTTTATAATACTGTTACTTGGTAAGAGATTTGTCTCCCAAGTGTGCAATATACATTTATCATATGAGTTTTTGACTAGTTGAAGCTTTGACTCCTAGGCACATTATATGATGCTTTATTGAATAAAACACTGACTTGCACTATTTGAGTATACATTCATGGAGCATGTCAAAATAGTTAAGTAATGGATAATACCTCCTTAACTCATGACATGATTGTCCAGTAGAACTAATATTTCTTGTTTGAATCAATATCTTAATATTATCGGATCATATATTCGAGTCCTTGCTTGCAAATGGAAATACACTTCCAATGCACAGGGTTTTCTTGAAAATTTATCAAGCCACGAAGTAATTTGCCCTGTAAAGTGCTGCTAAGGAAATGCAATATTTTCTAAGCACATAGTGATGTCAACTTTTAAAAGCTTGCTAAATCAATAGATAACTTGCGTTAATTCATGATGTTCTACATAAAGACACAGATTTCAAATAAGTGAGAAGCAAAATGACACATACTAATCTCAACAATTCCTTACACTATGTGAAAAAAAAAAGGGGTACAAAGAGAACAAAAGTAATACTATCAATACTCGACACTAAATGCTACAATTACAAACCCCACAAATTTAGCTATTTAAGAGTAAAAATGAACCCTAATACTGTAAATGACTTGATAAGTCATTAAAATTGAGCAAGATAAAAATTTAATAAATCATAAATCTAAATATATTATAAGTAATAAAAACCTTAGGAATTGATCGAAACCCAAAATCGCTTACTAAAACCCTAAAACTAGTTTATGCACCATTAATCAAAATTTAACCCAAAATTGCTCGAAACCTTAAAATCATAAACATAAACCTATAAAATAGTTAAAGATTACTCAACAGTGATAAAATCATAGTTGAATGCAATTTTCGACTAAATTGCCTATTCATACAAAATTGTAACGAAATCGTCACAATAACTTGTAAAAATTATAATTGTAACGGGTACCATTAAATTGATAAAATTTCACAAAAATTTGAAAATTAATTTACGAGGAGAATCGTTATAATTTATATGATTCGAAAAATTACATATATTTGTTAATAATTTTAATTTTCCTTCTCTTTTATTTCCAATTTATCTCTTTTCTTTCTTCCTTTCTTCAACTAAATCTCACCTCCTGCACAAAATGTAACAAAAACAAAATCAACAAAATGAAAGCCAAAAGAAGTAGCCTATGTGAGGATTAAATGGACATGTGTTAAGTATATAATAAAAGAGAAATGGAAATGATTAATTTTTGTCATGTTCTCATTAATTGGAAGTTATCTTAGCTTACATTTTAAGCTAGTAACTCACGTGAGCAAGAGAAAAATGTAAATATGGAAAAAGAAAAAAAAAATTCTGCACAAACACAAAATCTGGAAAGCAAACTGTGAGGGAAAGAAAGAAAAAGAAAGAAGGAAAAGAGAGAAAGAAGGAAGAAAAAGAAGAAGAAAAGAAGAAGAAAATAAATAAGTAAGTCATTTATTTTTCTAGTGTAGATATATATTATGTAGTATATACATGTATAAATATAGTATTTGTATAGTATTTTGTACATATAATATTACTAAGTCCATGTATATGAGCATAAACACATAAATTGAATTATATATACATATATTAGGCTATGTATGTATACATGTATGTATATAGGTATATGGAAAAGCATGTATTATGTATTATTTTTTTTAAGTATACATATGATTAGTATTAAGTATTTATATTAAATAACTATAGTATGTCTATGTATATGTGTGTACCATGAGTTATATGTATATATATGTAACCATGTATAATTATTTTCCTACATATATATATAT
>JAMXBB010000008.1:13757534-13776370 GCA_024138015.1 Lumnitzera littorea
TGAGTTAAGGTTTAACTACTATTTTCCTAGGGTTTACAATATGTATATATATACTTATTTTATGAAATCAAACATACTCTTATGTACATATATATATATTCATGTATTTGTATTTATATATAAATATACTTATATAATTCCGAATACATAGATATAAATAATATACAATTACCTATTTATGTTATATAGATTCGATATATATATTTATATAATATTTGTTATAAAATATGTATACTATATATTATACATATATTTTATAATATATGCGGTTTACCGCAATATATATACTCTATATTATACATATATATATGTCCTATATACATATAGTATCACTTATAAAAATACACCACTACATGTATACTATACGACTATACATATATATATATATATACAAAAATAATTGTACATGTATACATATATATATAGTTTATGGTACAAATATGTATATATATACTATAGTTATTTAATGAAAATACTTAATACTAATTTTATGTATTCCTTAAAAAAATACATAATACATACTCTTTCGTATAATATACTTATATACATACATGTATACATACCTATCCTTTTACATACATATATAATTCAATCTTAGCGTTTATGCATTTATACATGTACTAACAATGTTATATGTATAAAAATATCATATAAATACTATATTTATACATGTATATACTATATAATATACACCTATAATTACAAAATAATTCCTTACCTATTTCTTTTAATTTTTTTCTTCTTCTTTTCTTCTTCTTTTTCTTCCTTCTTTTTCTTCCTTCTCCTCACATTTTTGCTTCCAGGTTTCGGTTTGTTTGCAGAATTTTTTTCCAAATTTTTATTTCTTTCTCTTTTAACTCACGTGTTCAACAATTTAAGAAGAGCAACATAAATAAAAAAAAAATAATCTTATCCTAATCCTTTACATTAATGAAGATAAAACAAAAGTAATCATTTCAAGATTTTTATTTCTTTTGTTTAATCAACACTTAGCACTTTAATTTAGTCACATGGGCTGCTTGTTTGCTATTTGTTTTCAATTTCGATTCCAGAACGTGTCAAATGGAGAAAAGAAGAAAAGAGAAAAAAAGAAAAAGAAAGAGAAGGAAAATAAAAATTAATAATAAATATATGTAATTTTTTGAAACATATAAATTATAACAATACTCCTCATAAATCAATTTTTAAATTTTTGTAAAAATTTATCAATTTAATTGGTACCCGTTACAATTAAAATTTTTATAAGTTATTGTAGCGATTTTGTTAAAATTTCATACGAATAGGCGATTTAGTCGAAAATTGTAATCAACTATGATTATATCACTATCGAGTAATATTTAACTATTTTATAGGTTTATATTTATAATTTTAGGGTTTCGAACAAATTTGGGTTCAATTTTAATTAATGATGCATAAATCAGTTTTAGGATTTTAGTACACGATTTAGGGTTTCGATCAATTCCTAGGGTTTTGTTATCGGTGTTATATTTGATTTATTAAATTTCATAATCTTTTATTGTTACTAGCCTTATCGACTTATTGTATAGTTTAGGACACTCGGACTTGAGTTAGGGTTCAACTACTGATTTCCTAGGGTTTACATTAGTGCTCCTAACTTCCTTGCTAAGCTACCTAATAAGACGACCCACTTATTAAGGTAGTTGACTGAGCTTTGTAGTATGTAGCATGGCAAGTAACTAAGCTATTTGACAATCATCAAAGCTGTTCTATTCTAACTGATGTGCCAACTTGTAAAGTTAAGAAATAAGAGTTCTAAGCTAAACTTTTAGTCTTTGGCCTTAGAGGGAAACATCTAAAATGGGGGTCCTAGGTTGATCTTAACCTGACTTGATCTTTTGTTTTTGCCTTAATGAATTAAATTCCTCTTCCAAGTAAGGCATTACCATATAGCTCGATACTTAGTGGAACAACTTTATCCTTAGGTAAATGAAGTCAAACTTTGATTCCTATCACCACCCCAAAGTTGGAAATAAGTCAACCTCAGCATTTGTCCCTATAACCATGCAAAATAAGTGCAGAGGGGATGGAAAATAAACTCTTCTTCCCTTTTCCTCTCTTCATCAAGGCCAATAGATTCTCATGCATTTTTACAACACTCATGGCAATAATTTCAGGTTCATTCCATCCTTCTTAAAGGTATAAATGTTTTAGAATCCATCATAAGTGACTCTTCTACATACCCTTAAGGTTGGTCAAGTATAGCATAGGTAGCATTCATGTGCATTGACTTGATACTAGCTCACTCTTCTATGACTATCATATACAATTATAAAAATTGTTCATTTCTAAAAAGTTGTAGAATCTCTATACTTAACCTAACTTGCTTGTAATCTTTTGAAAATACTTTATGGAATAGATGATAAAACAGCAAGTGTATTGGTCAAATTTTGAGAAACTAAGGTCTTATTTAACATAGGAAAGAAAAGAAAAGAAAATATTAGAAAGCTATCAAGTGGTAGACCATATTAGCTCTACACTAAACTAAGCTAGCAAGATCAAGATTTGATAACAAATGCATGCGAGAATTAAAATATTAAAGAGATTTACTATGATAAAACAAGAAATTTGGTGATTTCTTGACATCAATATTAGATTTCTTTACAAGATAAAATAAAGTAGGTTAGTGCCTTCAATCCTTTGAGTGAATCACAATATAATGCCTAAAATGTATTAATGACAGTAAGTCTAATCTAGTTGTGAGATAACTTGGCTTAATTTGTAAGATGAAAGCTTTAATAATAATAAATCCTCTCAAAATCAAATTTCAATCTCTCATATATTTACTTAAGACAAGTGATTTCAAAATGAATCCCTAATCTTATTATGAATCTTTGTGGTTTTAAAAGCCCATTATACTTAAAAATAAGTATTTGCGCTTTCTTTTATCTACCTTTAAAAATATAGCTGAGCATAAATAAATAAATGATTTGATATACCCTTATGTTCTATGGTATATGAGGTAGTTGAAATATAATAGGTGCACTTATGAAGTAAGGGCATATAGGAATGCTAATATTTGGCCCTATTTGGGAGCAAGACAAGACTTATTTAGAAAAATCAAATTTCTTATCTTAGGAAGCTACAAAAAAAATTCACCAATATTAAAAGAGGAAGGGTTTTTAGGTGCCAAAGAGATGTAAGATAATGCTTATGCTTACTTTTGTAAAGCTATAGGTTCTCTACACGATGAGCTATAGTGACTCGAGTACGGTAGGCAACTGCACCTGGTCAAGTTATGGTATAGTGAAGATAGATGTGTGTTCATGTATCGATCTCATAAGGAACCATGATTGTGAGAACTCTAGATTATTAGTAGCTTACCCTAAATCACCAATTATCTAACTTAACAATGTCAAATAATTTTGATTAAAAAGTAAAAATAAATAAGGAATGATAAGATAAGAATAATAAAATAATAAAATAAACAAGACTTCATAAAATAAATAAGCATGATCATATTGTGACCATTACACCTAAAATACAAAGTATCCTATCTACCATTCTCTATAGTGTGATATGCTACCTATAGCATGCCAAGAGCTTCTAAAGTGAATTCTATATAAACCAGCTCGTTGTTTGTCAGCAGCCAATCCCAACCATCTAATTCAATCAATTGTTTCACTTTCGCATCATAGCTAACCTAAACAAGTGGTTCCCAACTTAATTATGAGGTCTGGCAAAATTGCTTCTTTGACAACCAAGTGTCTCTCTTTCCCTACCAAGATTCTTGAAATGCTAATTGGCAATGCGTAGGAGTAGCGCCTAAAGAATTATTATGACCGGCATGCTTAACCCTCCACACATTTCTCAAATCAAAAAGATGATTTCAACTTTTGATACAAAAATAACTCATGCGCTAAAAGGAATATTGCCATACTTTAACAATAATTTGCTAATTCCACAATCTAGCAAGATACAAAAATAATTCTAATTTACTCAATTAAGAAAGGTATAAAACATTGGATTAGCAACGAATTGTGTAATTAAGTGCTAACTTTTCTAAAATTATGGTTTGATGAAATTATATGATTAATTCATAATTAAATCTTATTTCAATTCACAATAACTATTGACACAATTGTTAACATTAAATAAGTAATTGGTTAAAAATTTGTTTTCTATGGTCTCCAACAATCTATCTTTATGTACAATTATTTCAACAACAAATTTTGTATTCCTAACATGATTTTTTTAAGCATATTAAAATGGATTTACATCACCAATTCAATCAAAATCGAGAAATTCATGAATTCTATGGATTGCCTCAATTGCACACAACTTCAATCAATAAGAAGTTTTTCATATTTCTTATGTGTGTTGAAAAACCACCTGCTAATACAACAATCAACAAGCCAATAACAAGAATTCCATTGCTACCCCTTCTTTTCCTTCAACATATAAGACAACCCCTATGTTCTTCATGATTGAAATCTCTATCAAGTAAGTTTTTTTCAAGTGATTTCAAGCAAATAATGAGTAAGTAACATGTTTTATCGCATTATGTTTCCTAAAATCGCTCCTAAAAACTAAAGTTTGTACACATGCAAACCACATTGTTCATCCTCAAACCCTGAATAAAAATCCAATTTTTATGTAAAACAACAACAAACTTAAGAAAATAACCAGATAAAGATGAAGTTTGTATCTTACATTTAAAGTGCTAGAGGTTAGATCTTCAAGATTTGTGAAGATTAGGTACTTATGTGGTGAGAGGATTGAGAGAAAAGTATAGCTTTAGAGAGAGAGAGTGAAGGTTTAGAAAGAGATAGAAAGTAATTACCCGTAATGTTCATATTTGTATTAGACCATGGTTAAGGATCATGGTTAAGGATCATGGTTGTGGAGTATAGCCATAGTCTTTGTCTTTTCTATGATATTATAACCTTATCATGACCATGATCAAGGATCACCGGCATAGTCCTTATTGTAGACCTTTCATCCAAGAATTTTCCAACTTCCTCTCAAAAGAAAAAGAGAGAGAGAGAGAAGATCATGGTTCAAATCCATGCCCATGGACTTTGGCCATGTTCTTCTCTAAATCTTGAATTCAAAGCTGCATTGATTTCCTTTAAGTTGTTTCCTTAAAGTGGTTCGAAAAATTCAAAATTAAAGCAAACTTAAGAACAAAATTAAATCAAATAACTCACTTGAATGACAACTTCAATATTACTATTTAGTGAACAAATTTTAATAATTGTTTTTTATGAAACCGAATTATTCAATGTAGGGAAAATACTATCTAGTGTCTCATAGACTTAATACTTAAATTGATTGGTGACAAGACAACAAAAATAAACAAAACAAACATACTAATAGCAAAAATTGAAAGAATGCCTCCCAAGGAGTGCTGTTCTTTAATGTCATTGGCTCGACAATTGAATGCTTTCCTTAATTTGAGTCCTTGGTTAATGACTACAATACTTCAAAGTCTAGAGTACATTAATAAAGAAAAATACCTAATGGAGTTCTAAGGAGCATTTATTATAAACATGTTTAGATAATTAGAAAATTAGGATTTTTACTAGCATCTTAATTAGGTTACTCTATTGGCTCCTCACAACGGTACCAAAAACTTGATTTGTCTACACTAGGTAAGTGCACCTAGTCAAGTTATAGTATAGTTAAAATGAATATGAGTTTGAGTGTCATTCCCATGAGGAGCCATGAATGTGAGATCACTAGTAATTTACCTTAAATCACCAATTATCTAACTTAACAATGTCGAATAATTTTGTTTAAAAAGTTAAGGATAAATGGGAACCGTAAGATGAGAATAATGAAATGAATAAGAACAAATAAAATGAACAAGAACAAATAAAATAAACAAGAATAAATAGAATAAATATGTAAACCCCACAAATTTAGCCATTTGAGTGTAGAATTAAGTTTAAATACTATAAATAACTTTAGGAGTCGTTAAGCCGAACAATATCAAAATTTAGTAAATTATAAATTTGAATATATTATAAGTAATAAAAACTTTAAAATATCGATCGAAACCTATATTGTATACAAAAAACCTTAAATCTGATGTGTGCGCAAATACTCGAAATCGAACCTGAACTTGATCGAAACCCTAAAACTATAACTTTAAGCTTATAAAATGAATAAATATCACTTAATAGTGATACAATCGTTGTCGATTACAATTATCGATTAAATTGCGTAATCATGTAAAAATTTTAAAGAAAACATCAAAATAACTAGTAAAAATTATAATTGTAAGGGGTACCAATTAAATTAATAAATTTTTATAAAATCCCAAAATTAATTTATAATTATTATTTTTATGATTTTTATGTTTATAAAATTTACATATATATATTTACTCTAATTTTTCTTTTTCTTCCCTTTTTCTTTCCTTTTCTTTTCTTTTTCTTCTTCTTATTTTTTTTTTCCTCTCCCACATGAAATCCAACTGCAATGTGCAGTAGCCCATGTGCTAAATTAAGTTATCCAAGTGTCACCAAATTATGAAACAAAGTACAAATTAATTAAAGTAGATGTCTTGTCTTAATTAATGATTTGATTTAAATGGATTTGTTTCTTGATTTCTATCTTTATTTGCTTGGTCTTCTCTCTTTGATTCATGTCTGGAACCTTCAAACCAGAAAAAAAAAAAAAACAACAAAAGCAAATCACACACACAACAAAACCAAAACCAAAAAGAACAGGGAAAAACTAAGTAATTGGAAGAAGAAGAAGAGGAAAAAGAAAAAGAATTTAGGTAAGTTAATTATTTATTTTGTACATATATATATTCTATACTATGAATATACTAAGTATTTTATTGATTTATTTATTTACATGTACATTTATATATATATATATATATGTATATATGATGAATAGCTCACTAATTGAGCTCTCTTGCGTCGAAGATGAACGGAGCTAAGCGATTTACCAAAGCTGTGGGATGTAAAAATGCATTGGTAGGAAGCGTTCCACCTTAAAGGAAAGTACCTGCAAGAACAGGGGTAAACGAAGTGGAAGCGAGAACGTCGGCTTGAGTAACGCAAACATTGGTAAGAATCCAATGCCCCGAAAACCTAAGGGTTCATTGATAACTCTGATTTTAAACATATTTTATATAGTGATTTTATAGCATTTCCCTTACATTTTTGGTTTTCTTTAAAGAAAATGATACTTAATTGAGTAAAATGTTGATTTCAGGGTTTAAACGCGTTCTAAGCTCGAAAACGAAGAAAAGGAATTAAGTTTTACTCAATTCTGAGTTCAAACGAAGAAGTTATGAAGTTTTGAAGTTGTGCATAAATTTTGCCTTAGTGCAGAAAGTTACACGACCTAGGGACACGGCCGTGTCCCAGGCCGTGTCTGGTGACGAAAATAAAATCCGTGTAATACACATATATAAGGGGATCTTAGGGTTTAAAAGAAAGGGGAGACATTACAGAAACGGAGAGACACAAGAGACGAGAGGAGACTTAAGAATAACATTAATCAAGAAAGAAGCGGAACAACATCAAGAAAGAGGCGAAACAACATCAACTTCAAGATTAGAGAGATTGTTCATCAATCAAAAGGGGTTTCCATGTTTTATTTTACGTTTTTGATGAAACTCGTTTTTAGATTCGTTATGACAGCTTAGAATTCAAGTATTTAGGATTATGGAACCTAGGATTTCATGTAACCCTTGGATTGAATTATAATTTCAAGAAAGTTTCTATCTTTTCTTGATTCAATTATGTCGTTAGTTATGGATTGATAATTCTAGAGTGTTAATATATGATATTATGCATGTTGATTGAAAAATTGCATGTGTAATTAGATCTAAGCATAATTGGAGAGAATTATATGTATACTTAGAGATAAGATACATGTTTCTTCCGGAAAGTTGATTATTTGTATGGGAATTCATTATACATTAATGCAATTCTAAGTTATATTACTAAGTGAAGAGATTCCGGTAAATAATTTAGGATTAGGGTTAATATGCTTGAGAAAGATATTAGCTTTAATTGTGAATCCCTCCGGTCAAGAATTATAGAGACTGAATTGAATATATTTTAAAAGGTTACATGTTAAACACTAGGGGAAATAATTCCTAAATACATTATTGCATACTTAAAGTCGTTTATAGTTTTATTGCTTTTTAATTTGCATAATTAAGTCTCATAAGTAGTTTAGTTATTAATTTCAGTATTTTTAATTCATTCAACTCATCATAATTTTCCGGTTAGATAATAAAGCAAAAGTTAATATTAGTACTCAAAATCTCTGAGGGATCGACTCGGACTCATATTCGCTATATTAAAATTGATAGGTGCACTTGCCTCGTATCATGTTTTTGGCGCCGTTGCCGGGGATTTTTGATATTAAGAACGCTAGTTGCTTTATTACTTTAACCATTTTTTCATTATTTTCTTTTGTTTTCATTGTTTATTTTTATTATCTAGAGCTGCAATTGATTTTATATTTCTTGTCTTTGTAGTGCATGACCCGCAGTAATTCGGAAGATTTGGTAGAACTCAATCCTGAAATTGAGAGAACTGCCCTTCAAAATTTGAGATCGCGACCAAGACAAATTGTGGCGACCATAGACGATGAGTCAATCGTTGAAATCAAGGAAGAAGGTCAAGAGGCCAACACTCAATTCATCGAGCAAGAAGATCCACCATACATGGCTAACAACAGGAATGAAGCAAATCGGACCATGTCCGATTATTCAAGGCCTACACTTATTGGAGCTGACTCCAGTATTGCAAGGCCAACCGTCGCGGCTAATAACTTCCAAATTGCACCTAACATCATACAAATGGTGCAACAATATGTTCAGTTTGACGGTCTCTAAGACGAAGATCCTAATGCCCACATCTCTAGTTTTCTAGAGATTTATGATACGTTCAAAATCAACGGAGCCACGGATGATGCCATTCGACTGCGACTATTCCCTTTCTCCTTGAGGGGAAGAGCAAAACAGTGGTTGAACTCTCTACTAAGAAATTCAATCTCAACTTGGAATGAATTGGTAGAGAAATTTTTGGAGAAATATTTCCCACCTGCAAAGACCGCTAAACTTCAGAATGATATTTTGTGTTTTGCTCAATTGGAAGCGGAGACGCTTTATGACACATGGGAGCGGTTCAAGGACTTGCTCAGGAGGTGCCCACATCATGGCCTCCCACTATAGATGTAGATTCAGACCTTCTACAATGGTCTCAATCTATCCACTAGACAGATGATTGATGCATCCGCAGGAGGTAATTTGAACACTAAGACACCTGAGCAAGCCCAAAATTTGATTGAAGGAATAGCGATGAACAACTATCAGTAGGAAAGCACTAGAGCCAAGCAAAAGGCCATGGGAGTTTATGATGTGGACTTGACCACTGCTCTGGCAGCCAAGGTGGACTTGTTGAGTAAAAAGATTGACGCACTCTCAATTGGCCCTCAACAAGTGCAATTGGATGTAAGTGATTTTGGTATGCAGGGGTATGGAATACAAGAACAACTGGAACAGGCGGATTATCTAGGAAATCCACCTAAGCAACAAAATAACCCCTATAGCAACACTTACAATCCAGGATGGAGGAATCACCCCAATTTCTCTTGGGGAAACCAAAACCAAAACCAAGGCCAGCAGAAGACCAACTTTGGCTCACCTGGGTTTCAACGACCATTCCCACCTCCTCTCCCTCAAGAAAAGAAGCCCAGTGTGGAAGAACTTCTCACAAAATACATTCAAGGCAATGAGGCTCGCTTATCCAACATTGAATCCTCACTGAGAAATCAAGAGGCTTCAAATCGCAATCTCGAGAACCAAATTGGTCAACTTGCGAAGCTAATCTCTGAAAGACCGCAGGGATCACTACCTGGAAATACAGAACCCAATCCAAAGGAACATGTTAAGGCAGTAACACTTTGGAATGGGAAGGAGTTGCATGCTGAGAGGAAGGTTAGCGAGGAGACTAGCAAGAACAAGGAGGGGACGAAAGCAACAGAAGATGTAGAGTCATCAAAGGTGAAAGAATATCAACCACCTATCCCATATCCCCAAAGACTCAAGAAAGATTGCAATGACCAACAATTCAGTAAGTTCCTTGACCTCTTTAAACAACTGCATATTAACTTACCTCTTGTTGATGCCTTGCCACAGATGCCGAAGTACGCTAAGTTCTTAAAAGATTTGCTATCCAACAAGAGGAAGCTTGAGGAGCTTTTTACAGTTATCTTGGATGAAAAGTGTTCAGCGATTGTGCAAAACAAGTTGCCCAAAAAGCTAAAAGACCCAGGAAGTTTTACCATTCCTTGTCATATTGGTGATCTGTTAATTGATAAAGCGTTAGCTGATTTGGGTGCTAGCATCAATTTAATGCCCTACAAATTTTTCAAGAAACTAGGATTAGGGGAACCTAAGCCCACACGCATGAGTTTGCAATTAGCTGATAGATCTGTGATGTATCCTAGAGGCATATTTGAGGATGTATTAGTCCGAGTGGGTAAATTCATTTTTCCAGTTGATTTTGTGATACTGGATATGGATGACGATTTTGAGTTACCCCTTATCCTAGGAAGACCATTCTTAGCTACCGCCAGGGCTATCATTGATGTTAGTGGTGGCAAGCTCATTCTTCGAGTAGGAGATGAAGAGATCACGTTTAAAATTTCAAAGGCTATGAAAATATCTGTCGATCAGGATGATACTTGCTACCTTCTAGATGTTACCGACACTTTTGTTTCGAGTTATATGCAGGAAGTTCTTCTTAAAGATCCGTTGGAGAGTTGCTTGCAATTAGGCATGGAGATGGCTTCGGAAAATCCTGTCAAATCTGAGGTAATAGCCCAACTGGAGGCAAATAAACCTATCTCTATTGAGACAGGGTTTGAAGAGATTGAAAAGAGGAAGGAAGCACAGTTAAAACCTTCGATTGAGGAACACCCAGTATTGGAGCTAAAACAATTACCTGACTATTTGGAATATGCCTTCTTAGAGAAGGACTCCAAATTACCGGTAATTATAGCATCCAATTTGGAAAAAGAACAGAAAGAAAGGTTGCTGAAAGTACTCAAGGAGCATAAGAGGGCCATTGCTTGGAAAATATCCGATATTCGAGGTATCAATCCCTCCTTTTGTACTCATAAGATTTTAATGGAAGAAAATTATAAGCCGGTTGTGCAGCTCTAGAGACGTTTGAATCCAAATATGAAAGAGGTAGTCAAAAAGGAAGTTATCAAACTCCTTGATGCAGGTATGATATATCCTATCTCTGACAGTTCATGGGTAAGTCCAGTGCAAGTTGTTCAAAAAAAAAGTGGGATGACAGTAGTCCCTAATGAAAAAAATGAATTAATTCCGATGAGAATGGTAACAGGTTGGCGTGTATGTATCGATTATCGAAAGTTAAACGATGCTACACGAAAAGACCATTTCCCCTTACCTTTTATTGATCAAATGATAGAACGATTAGCTAGACATATGTTTTATTGTTTTCTAGATGGCTTATCTAGTTATTTTTAGATACCTATTGCACCGGAAGATCAAGAAAAGACCACTTTCACTTGTCCTTATGGCACTTTCGCTTATCGCAGAATGCCTTTTGGTCTTTGCAATGCACCGGCCACATTCCAGCGATGCATGTTGGCTATTTTTGATGATTTGATAGAGGACATAATGGAGGTATTTATGGATGATTTTTCAGTTTTTGGCAACTCATTTGACCTTTGTTTGAATAATTTGGACAGGGTACTTACTAGGTGTGAAGAGACCAACCTTGTCCTCAACTGGGAAAAGTGCCACTTCATGGTACAAGAAGGTATTGTGCTAGGCCATAAAATCTCTTATCGAGGAATTGAGGTGGATACTGCCAAAGTGGATGCGATTGCAAGACTCCCATCTCCAACTTCGGTTAGGGCCATAAGAAGTTTCTTAGGACACGCAGGTTTTTACAGGCGATTTATCAAGGATTTCTCGAAAATTGCCCGCCCTTTGACTAAGCTATTAGAGAAGGATGTGCCTTATGTTTTCTCTCAGGAGTGTTTGAAAGCTTTCAATATCCTTAAAGAGAAACTTACCAATGCTCCAATCATGGTAGTACCTGATTGGGCACTCCCCTTTGAGCTTATGTGTGATGCAAGTGATCACGCAGTCGGGGCAGTGTTGAGGCAAAGGCGAGACGAGCACTTTCAACCAATTTACTATGCTAGCAAAACTCTTATGAATGCTCAGGAGAACTACACTACTACAGAAAAAGAGTTGCTAGCCGTTGTTTTTTCCTTTGATAAATTTTGCTCTTATTTGCTTCTATCTAAGGTAATTGTTTATACAGATCATTCTGCCCTTAGGTACTTGTTAGCAAAGCCGGATGCAAAACCAAGATTGATTAGGTGGATCTTGTTGCTGCAAGAGTTTGATGTGGAGATCAAAGATAAAAAAGGTGCTGAGAATTTAGCAGCAGATCACCTATCCCGATTGGAGAACCCAAACTTGGAATTGCTCGACGAGAACGAGATCAAGGATGAATTCCCTGAGGAGCGACTCTATGCCATCGCCCAGGTAAGTGATATGGAAATTCCTTGGTTTGCAGATATTGCTAATTTTTTAACTGCTAAGATCATACCGAAGAGACTTCAACACCAGCAAAAGAAGAAATTCTTTTCTGATGTGAAACATTATTTTTGGGATGATCCTTACTTGTTTAAAGTATGTGCAGATCATGTCATTCGAAGGTGTATACCACACCTCGAAGGTTGGTGAATTTTGAGCCACTGTCATTCGGGGCCTACGGGTAGGCATCATAGCGCCAATAGGACAGCTCATAAGGTCCTAGAGGTAGGATTTTATTGGCCTACCCTATTTAAAGATGCCCAGAGATATATTGAGAGTTGTGATCGTTGCCAACGAGTGGGAAATTTATCCCGTAAGGATGAAATGCCACAAAACCCCATCATCAAGGTTGAGGTATTTGATGTGTGGGGAATCGATTTCATGGGTCCTTTTCCGAACTCAAATGGAAACAAATATATCCTAGTAGCCATTGACTATGTCTCTAAGTGGGTGGAAGCTAAAGCCCTACCTACTAATGATGCTAGGGTAGTAAAAAAATTCTTGAAAGGCCTTTTTTCTCGATTTGGCACCCCTAGAACAATTATAAGTGATAGGGGAACACACTTTTGCAATGCTCAACTCGATCAAGTATTGAAACGCTATAGCGTTACACATAAGATAGCCACCCCGTACCACCCCCAAAGTAGTGGCCAAGTGAAAGTTGCCAATCGCAATCTTAAGCGAATTCTTGAAAAAACCGTAGAGTATCATAGGAAAGATTGGTCAGAAAAGTTGGATGATGCTCTATGGGCATATAGAACCGCTTACAAAACACCACTCGGCACCACACCCTACCGACTTGTATATGGCAAAGCTTGTCATTTGCCGGTAGAGATAGAGCATAAGGATTATTGGGCGATTAAGAGTACTAATGTTGATTTTGAGCATGCAGGTTCTTATAGGAAACTTCAATTGAACGAGCTTGAGGAATGGCGAGCGAATGCATATGAGAACTCCAAATTATACAAAGAAAGGGCCAAAAAGTATCATGATCAGCGTATTAAACAAGGTCGACAATTTAAAGAAGGTGATCATGTCCTTTTGTACAATTCTCGCCTGCGTTTATTCCCAGGTAAGTTAAAATCCAGGTGGTCTGGACCATTTACAATTACACGAGTTTTCCCGTATAGGACTATTGAAGTTACACACCCGGAGAAGGGCACATTTAAGGTAAATGGACAACGGTTGAAATTATACTTGAGTGGAAACTTGGAGCATGTTGGCCGGGAGGAGTTTTATCTCCAGCCGACATAACTAATGTAAGAAGACATATCCCGTCGAGCTATCGACGTTAACTAAAGCGCTTCTTGGGAGGTAACCCATGTCTAACTCTACTTATGCTTTAATTCTTTAAGTTTTCTTCATTTTATTTTCCGTTCAATCTAACTTTGCTTTGCTTCTTTTCTTTTGCTTTCAATTTTTCGTCATAATTCTTTCCTCTCTTAGCTTTATTTTTTTCATTTTCTCTTTAGTTTTATTATTTCTAAGTTCCTTTTTCTTGATTCAAAAAAAAAAAAAAAATTTTTTTTTTATACGGGCAAGGGACACAGTTGCATCCTAGCCCGTGTCCATTCAGCCGTTCAAAAATGTCCACCCACAGAAAGTTACACGGGCGTGGGACACAGACGTGTCCCAGCCCGTGTCCGCCCAGACTTTGATCCTCGCCGTGGGCACAGAAAGTTACACGAGCGAGGGACACGGCCGTGTCCCCAGCCCGTATACACCTAGAATTTTCACCAGTGAACAGAAAGTTATACGGGCGTGGGACACAGTTGTGTCCCCAGCCCGTGTACGTCCAAACACCACCCGAGAACAGAAAGTTACACGGGCGTAGGACATGGTTGTGTCCCAGCCCGTGTCCGTCCAGTCTTCACACACAGGAAGCACAAGTCACACGGGCAGGGGACACAGTCGTGTCTCAGCCCATGTACGTCCAGGTAAGACACGATGGCACAGAATGTTACACGACGTGGGACACGGTCGTCTCCCAGCCCGTGTCGACCCAAATAAGACGGTTTTCATACACGACCGGTTTATTTAAATTACACACCCTCTCACACTCTCACAATCACACATATCTCTCTTACATTTGCTCTCATTCTCCCTCTTCTCTCCACAATTCCTACATTCTGCACTTTAATCCAAGTAAGTCTCTCCTTAATTTTCCTTTCTCTTCCTTATGCTACAGTAATTGGGTCATGTGTTCTGCCTTTTATGCCTATTATTTTTGCCTTGCTGCTTTCTTTTGATTTTTCATCCATGACTATGCATCATTGCTTTTAGTTCTTGATCTTATATGTTATCATGCTTCCTCATCTAATTAGATTTCATTATTGCTCATCTTATATGCATCATGACTATGCATCATTAGTTAATTTGCTGTCATTCTCCATTCATGCTAGTTAGGGTTAGCAATGGCAATCATTATTCTGGGTCATTTCGCGTCTCTTATATGTATAGACGCTTGTTTTTCTTTGTTAATTAGTGTATAGTGGAATTCGCTGGAAGTATTTTCCACTCATTTCTTTTCCACCACCTCATTTTCTTGCTGCACTCTATATGTTCGATGAAATGCCCCAATGAGCATTCCTTTCACAATCTCACCCATTGTTATTCCTGTTTTTCTGTTTGCTTCAAACTATGTGCGATATGGATGTCCGTGTTTGATTTGGCTTGTTGTCTCTTTCCAGGTATTCCAATGGCTAATCGATCTAAGCTTTCCGTTCGCTGGAAATCCAAATTTGCGGCATCCTCTTCGTTACAAGCCGACGCAATTGTTGAGCCACTGGCAACTCTTCCTCCTATGGAGCACCCAATGCTCCAATTTAAGGGGGACTATCAAGTACAACGCTACCAATTGCTTCAGTCTAAGCCTTTTAGCGAGACCCTTCGGTTGGATTGGGATGTTCTCGCTCAACTAGAGCTCACTACCGAGATGAAGGCGCTCTTGGATGGTACCGTTTGGGAGCGCCTATTATCCTTTGAAGCTCCAGTTTATAAAGAGCTGACCCTGGAATTTCTGTGCACTTATAAGCTGGATAAAGACAGTGCTACTCGCATGGGTCTAAACCGCCAATTACACTTCACCTTGAGTGGCCATCCATTCCATATGTCCATCGCTCAACTGGGCCGATATCTTGGTTTATATGCAGACAGATATACTCGAACGGAAGAATTCCAAAGTCTCTCGTGTCGGTTTCCTCGTGGCGTCACGGCAGGGTCATTTTGGAATGAGATCACGGTTGGCGATGCCTATGATCCCGCCAGGAGTAAGGCCTATCAATTAGTCAGGCCTGAATACCGAGTTCTTCACTGGCTCTTCTCCCATACGTTGACTGGTAGAGGCCTTAGCACCAGGGTGGTGTCTAACAAGGATTGCCTCTATCTTTACAGTGTCATCCATAAGCACCCCATCAATCTAACCATTGAAATCGCCGAACTCTTCAACCATCAAGCCACCACTACTCGAAAGAAAGGGCATATTTGCTGTGGCCCTTATATTACATTACTGGTGCAGGCTATGAGAACTAAGGTTGTTGCTTGGCTCTCACTTACTTTCATTAGCCAAGTCACTCCTATGCGCCTCAATTCCTTCGGCCTCATGAACCTCCTACCATCAAGAAGTCAAGGTCGACGCTCTCGCAGCAGCACATCTCGGGGCCAAACGTCTTCAGCCAGCTTAGATGATAAATTTGATTTGTTGCTGTCTGAGGTTCGTTATATACGCGAGAGTATGGATAAACTTCATCTCCGATAGGACAGAATGGAAGAATTTCTCAAAATGAAAGCGTCGGCTACTAATGAAGAGGCGAGTGAGGAAAAGGAAGAGGAGGATGAGAGTAGTGAGGAAGAGGCTGATGAGGAGGGTGAAGACGAGGAGGCTGGAGAAAGTGAGGAGGAAGATGAGGATAATGAGGAGGGTGATGACGATGATGATGCTACTATGGCTAAGGCATAATCTGATGAGGAGGCTGAGGAGACGGATTCTGATCACTCTTCTTAGTTTTACATTTTTTGTGTTTTCTTTTATTGATCAAGACTTGTGAACTCCGTTATATATATTGATGCTGCTTCTTCGTTTTGCACTTCTTCTCGACTGCCAGGGAAGTATTAATTTCTTTTTATTACATGTGTTTCCTTTTTCCTGTGCTATTTTTTTTTTCTTCCTGCTATGATTTTTTGTGGTACATTGGGGACAATGTACATTATTAAGTGTGGGGAAGGGATACATATGAATTTATTACTGTTTAGGAGACCAATTATTCAATTATTCATATTTGACCCTATAATTTTTAAGTTAATTTGCAATAGGTGATTAACTGGTATTGAGCCAAGTCAACTATGTCATCTTGATCATTATTGACTTTATGATACTTTACTAGAATTGATTAGTCAAATTTTTGGAAGGTAATGTTACGAGTTATTTAGCTTAGGATTTTAAAACTTGAGATTGGAGCAACATCACTAGTTGAGAGTTAGTCATGGTTATTTTTAAATTTACTTTTGTGTATACCTTTTTCTTAGAAATTTTTAAGAGCCCTATAATTTTTAGCAAACGAACAAATGAAATTCTTCTTTTAAGAAACCCCTGAAATATCATAATGGTTGGAGGTCAAAAGTAATAATAAGTGTATGAATAGAAAAAAATTGGTAAGGATTCGTCTTGGTCCATCAGAAGAGCGAGATTGAGCCCCAATGCCAATTCTAATGAAAAAATTGATATGGATCGGCCTTAGTCCGTCAGAAGAGCAAGATTCTTTCCCGCTATCAATATAAGGAATAAGTTGGTATGGATCGGTCTTGGTCCGTCAGAAGAGCGAGATTCTTTCTCGCTACCAACACAATTGTGCTTAAATAAGGTAAATTCAAAAGACCTCTCAATAAAAGCATGAACTAAGGGGATGATCAGAGGAAGAGTGGTTGTAAAATGTGTTTGTTTTAGATTATGGTGCTTAGTGAGATGGAAGAGAGAATTGTATACACTTTAGTCAAATAGACAAAATTTTTATGACTCTTTCTCAGTTGGCGAGATGTTAAATCTAATTTTTAGTTTAAGAATCCTTGGTTAAACGGCTTGGTTAAACTTTGATTTTCATAAATTAGCTAGTGAATTCTAGTATTAAGTATTGTTGGAGCATTTGAATATGGTCAGATGAAATTGGTTGATTTTATTATTGCAAGTTAGTTGAGAATGATTTTCTTACCTTTCTTCGGGTCAAATGTATTCTTTCACCGGTTTCTTAAATAGTGATAAATTTTGTTTAGTGTTTCTTGTCCTGAAAGTTTTGTTTTGATTTATTTGCTTGAGGACAAGCAAATACTCAAGTGTGGGGAAATTTGATAACTCTGATTTTAAACATATTTTATATAGTGATTTTATAGCATTTCCCTTACATTTTTGGTTTTCTTTAAAGAAAATGATACTTAATTGAGTAAAATGTTGATTTCAGGGTTTAAACGCGTTCTAAGCTCGAAAACGAAGAAAAGGAATCAAGTTTTACTCAATTCTGAGTTCAAACGAAGAAGTTATGAAGTTTTGAAGTTGTGCATAAATTTTGCCTTAGTGCAGAAAGTTACACGACCTGGGGACATGGCCGTATCCTAGGCCGTGTCTGGTGACGAAAATAAAATCCGTGTAATACACATATATAAGGGGATCTTAAGGTTTAAAAGAAAGGGGAGACATTACAGAAACGGAGAGACACAAGAGACGAGAGGAGACTTAAGAATAACATTAATCAAGAAAGAAGCGGAACAACATCAAGAAAGAGGCGAAACAACATCAACTTCAAGATTAGAGAGATTGTTCATCAATCAAAAGGGGTTTCCATGTTTTATTTTACGTTTTTTATGAAACTCGTTTTTAGATTCGTTATGACAGTTTAGAATTCAAGTATTTAGGATTATGGAACCTAGGATTACATGTAACCCTTGGATTGAATTATAATTTCAAGAAAGTTTCTATCTTTTCTTGATTCAATTATGTCGTTAGTTATGGATTGATAATTCTAGAGTGTCAATATATGATATTATGCATGTTGATTGAGAAATTGCATGTGTAATTAGATCTAAGCATAATTGGAGAGAATTACATGTATACTTAGAGATAAGATACATGTTTCTTCCGGAAAGTTGATTATTTGTATGGGAATTCATTATACATTAATGCAATTCTAAGTTATATTACTAAGTGAAGAGATTCTGGTAAATAATTTAGGATTAGGGTTAATATGCTTGAGAAAGATATTAG
>JAMXBB010000008.1:13791206-13803454 GCA_024138015.1 Lumnitzera littorea
TATATATATATATTCATTTGTCTTATATACATACATATAAAAATACCCCACTATATATATATATATATATATATATATATACTATACAACTATACATATATATATAAATAATTATACATGTATACACATATATATATAGTTACGGTACATACATATATATTTATACTATAGTTTTGTAATGAAAAATACTGATTACTAATTATATGTATTCAAAAAAAAAAAAACAAATACATAATACATACCATATACCTATGTTCATACATGTATACATACCTCACCTTATATATACACATATAATTAAATTTAAGTATTCATATACATGGACATATAATAGCAAGGTTATATGTAAAAATACCATACACATACTATATTTATACATGTGTATACTATATAATATACATCTATACTACTAAACTAAATTACTTATCTATTAATTTTGTTTTTATTTTTCTTCTTCCTTTCCTTCCTCTTTTCTTCTTCTTTTTCTTCCTTCTTTCTTTTTCTTTCTCTCCCTCATGGTTTGCTCCCCAAGTTTTGTGTTTATGCAGAATTTTTTTTTTCTTTTTCCATATTTATATTTTTCTCTTACTCACGTGATTGATAGCTTAATATTTAAGCTAAGTTGGATCTTGCATTAATGTATATAAAACAAAAATAATCATCACATGGGCTGCGTTTGCTATTTTAATTGCTAATTGTCTACGTTTTGTGTAGGATAGAAACATGAAAGTGGAAATGGAAGAAGAAAAAGAGATAAATTAGAAATAGAAGAGAAGGAAAATGAAAATTATTAACAAATATATGTAATTTTTTGAATCATATAAATTATAACGATTCTCCTCGTAAATTAATTTTCAAATTTTTATGAAATTTTATCAATTTAATTGGTACCCATTACAATTATAATTTTTACAAGTTACTGTGGCAATTTCGTTACAATTTCGTACGGATAGACGTTTTAGTCGAAAATTACAATCGACTATAATTTTATCATTATTGAGTAATATTTAATTATTTTATAGGTTTATTTTTATAATTTTAGGGTTTCGATCAAATTCGGGTTAAATTTTGGTTAATGATGTGTAAGTCAGTTTTAGGGTTTTAGTATGCGATGTAGGGTTCTAATCAATTTCTAAGGTTTTTACTACTTATAATATATTTAGATTTATGATTTATTAAATTTTTTATTTTACTCGACTTTAATGACTCTTCGAGTCACCTACAGTATTAGGGTTCAATTCTACCTTAAATAGCTAAAATTGCGGGGTTTATAGTGTTATTATATTTTAGGTGTTCAATATCGAGTTCTGAAAACCCCAAAGGTTTGAAAAATGAGCAATAATCCAGGTGAGGGAGTTCTAATGACCTGCTACTTGCTTGTGCGTGTTACTTGTATGATGTCTTGTTACTTGTTGTTACTTGCATGCTTGAATGACTGTTTTGCTCGTATGCCATCATCTGTGTGATCATTTTTCTTTTAAATTGATGAATATAAATATCTGACCCAAATAACCGGTTTTATTTGTCGCATGTCTATGACCCAGTAAATATATGAATGGAGAGTGCTAACCTTGCAAAATGTTGAAAAAGGTATTTTTTGAAAAAGGTTTTCTTAACCTTAAATGTATTTTATACGAATTTGATAAGGGCCGTAGTGCTAGAAATGGTATTTTATCGTTAAGGTAAAGTTAGCATGGGTTCTCCACTTGATAGTGAGAGAACTCGCTTTATTGTGCATGTAAAGCCTTGGTTAATTTTGGCTTGCGAAATGGACTCACAAATTTGGTTAATTTTGGCTTGCGAGATGGACTCATAAGTTGTGCCCGAAGGGCCTTGGAGGGTAGATAGTCCTAGAATGGAATCCCTTTATTTGAATTGAAATTTTCTTTCTCGGCTAGGGTAATAGTCGAGTGCAGCCTAGAGGGTGAGGCCCCTAGGTAGCCTCATGTGGATAAGCTGAGGTACCCTGTGTGGGTAAGTACAAAGGATAATCGAAGTGTAGACAACGTAATTCTACACCTTCCATAGTTCCAGACGCCTATGGATGTGTTGCTTATATTCATCGTGCCTGCATTCATTTTGTATGTAGATAACTTGCTAGCATGTGTGATAATAATGTGTGATAACTTGGTTGAATAGTGGTGGTGAGGAACGAACTCACTGAGCTGTTATATGCTCACTCCCTTATAGTTTCTCTTGCAGGTTTACTTACATTGGGATTGGGATAAGTCTCGAGTGCCGAGTGTGAGATGAAGATATGTATCTTAGTATTAGAAATAGTTGAGTACTTTTTAGATGATACATAAACCACCTTTGTTGATAATTTAATTTTTCTTATATTTCTTTTATAATATTGGTATATCCTATCTTATTATTTGGTAAGGGATACCGATTCTTTGCGGTTCTGAGGAACTGTGGGATATCGAATACTCATAGTTATTTATATTTGTATTTTATAGTAAATTATTTAGTTAAAAATTAGTAACCTTAGTGATTAATCATTTAGAATCTTGCAATCTCTGACTTGTAAGGCGATTTTCATATCATGGGTGCACATATGTTATGGAAATTTTAGGTAATCTTACTAGGCTCTCTTTAGGGTCATAACAAAAAGTCCATCACTTTTAACTTTCTCTCCTCCATGATATTTAGAAAATGTGACTTAATGGTCTTAACAAACTTTACTTATCTGAAAATTTGTTATCTTAATTTATGCCCTTATCACAGAAAAATGGTTGCTTTCCACTATAAATGCACCATAGCACATTCTATTTGGAACAATAAGCAAAACAAAAGAAAAAGCTTAAACTTCATTTGTAGGTCCCACTTTTTTTTTTTTTTCTTTCCATTGCCTTCTCATCTGATAACATAATCCACTTTCCCTTCTCCTAAATATAATATATTTAGTTAGCAAACATAAAATACCAGAGGCATATGCAAGAAGCCATTACATTTGACTGGAAACTACAACTCGATGGCTATTTGGCATATGGATCAATGGTGACAAATCAATTTCGTAAATTCTAGTGGTAAGTTTCATAGCATGTTTTTATTCTTAATACTACGGATATATATATGTATGTATATGCATAGTGAATATCTGTAAATCCTGGAAATAGAGAGAAGTAACAAAAAAGTTTATACCCTCCAGATCGGCAACCAGATGTTCATCCAATTCATGAACCAAAAAGTTGCATCACAACTGCAGCAGCTTAATGCAGATACGGAGCAAGGTAAGTATTTTCGCCTAACTCTCCAACTTAGGGTACATGCACTTTCAAAACATTTTGAAAGCTTTTTCCCACTCTTGTTATTGTAGAATATTTCTGGTTACTAAAAATTCATGTCATATCGCTTATCACTAAAAGTCACCAGCCTTTTAAAATAATGAATACTTGAAAATCTTAAATTAATGCTTGATTAATACAACAAATATCAAAGACGAAGGTAAATAAAAATTTTTATTCAAACAAGCACATCTATTGAATCATTATTTTCATCTCGTGTAATTATGTTCAAAATCAGTAAGTGGCTTAAGAACAAATTAAAATGTAACAGAAAGAAACTACCGATAAAATCAGGCATTTATCACATTACGCAGCTAGAGATAAAGTACTCTTTTTTATTCCATTTCAAAATAAAGGTCATATAACAATACATTTCATATTTTCTTCCCTTGCAGATAGTAGAATATCCATTATCATTACAAGGAATTAGATCTAAAGTAGTAAATAAGTTGAACGGGATGGGCTCAACCCCACTAGAGATGTTGGAGAAATGCTACGTTAAAGATTCTCAAAGCATGAGAATCAAACGCATGCTTTTAGATCCAGGATCAACACACCTTCAAAACGATGTTGAAAGGAAAATGAGAAGAAGCCATGGTATTTCTTATGGTCCTACCTCCTCAATTTTGACACCAACTAGGCTAGAGATGCATCGAGTACAATTCTTAACAATGCTGATGCTTATAGCTGGTATAATTTTCCAGCGCACACGGAGCTCGCCACGATTCTGGGAAGGGGCAAAAGACAAAGAAACAAAATCTATTCGTGCCCAACTCATCATCTCCCTTTGTATAGGTATGCTCACAATTATAATTGTGGTTGGTGGGTTTTCATCCTCTTGTTCGTGAATTCATCAATTGTTAGAAAGATTAGTTTTAAAAGGAGCAAATTAAGGTAGCCTTATTTATGTAGGTGTGCAATCATTGCGGAGGATTGGCAATTACAACGATTTTCTTTAAACTGATGTTAATAGTGCAGTATAGTAGTTTTAAAAATAATGTTAACCGTCATATGCCGAATTAGTGGGTTCTTAAGTGCCCATGCAGGCGTGAGGCTCCTGCATATGGGCATGCTTCCGTGTGATTCTCTTTCGTATGTTTGTCACCTTCCTCATGAAAATCTTTAAAAGGCACTCATAGTTTTAAGTGCCCCAGTCCCATATATAATGAGTGCAACCACTTCAATAGACTTTAGGGAGATGTTGGAAAAGATACTCGGAGATTGTGATGGAAGGAGACATGAAGATAGCACGTCAAGCGTTGATGCTGAAATAGAAGTTGTAGCTGACAATATAAAAGAATGGTAAAAGGGAAGCAGCTTCTTCATCCATTTACTATCCTGGAATTTTGGGGCATATATTCAGTCTAAGGAATCAAAGAGGAGCGATATATGGTCCAAAGTTATCAAAAGGCAGCTATTCTCGGCGATAATTGCTTTTGTTCTTACCATCCACATTCAATGTTTCCCTAGTACTGTTTAGGCAAGATATTAAGCTTGCAAGCTATAGTCTCCATTCTAATTACGTTTTCTCCATTTCCAGATAGAAATTTTATGACATTACATATACTCAATATTTTAGGTATTAAGGCAATTCTATTATTAGGATGAGAAATAAGAGTGTATTCTTTATTATATTGCTTTTTTGGATGTACTTTTTTGTTTACTTGTAGTAAATTGCAAAGTTTGGCTCTTATATTTGTTTTATGTGTATTTAATATTTCTATCATATAGACTCTAAAATTTTTTATAACATCCATTTAATCTGAACTCTACTACTTATCCTTGAGTAAAATATAAAGCACTAAAATTATAGTGTATATATACACATAAAATTAAAGGGGAAAATAACTATATAAAAAATCTAAAGCCCTAGCTATAGAAATAAGAGACTAATGCAAATGATACAAGCATAAATACATCCTTGATGTACTCTTTACTTTCTTTGAGGACAAGGTTCTACTCATGTATTAAAGTGCATAATCTAGGTGTAATCCAATGGAATGTAGGGTTGCTTCAATGGTTGTATATAGAATGCATGAGTTAAATGCATAGTTTTCATATTATAGTTATGTAGCATATATTACTCAAATTGAACCAAATGACATAAATAAAATGTAATAAGATTGAATTTGAAGTATTTTATATAAAGTTGCCTTTATGATAATATATACATGTAAAATATATAACTTCTGTAAGGAATAGCTAATATTCAAATGATAGTAAAAATATGTTGTATCTATGTATGAACATACATAATATCTTTAGTGCATCCAATTATGTAGTTGGAGTGATATGCAATTATATTTTGAGCTTTCATTATTGTTAATTTTTTTTATATGTTATATATGCATATGATATTAATTATAATTAAAATTTGAGTTCCAAAAACTCAGACAATTGTATTATATATGTATATGTATCGTTACGTATAGTGTTTTTATATAGCTATATAATTGTTTATGTACATATATATAAGCTATATGTACATGACTTGGCATGCATAGGCAACATGCTTCAATATGTAAACATGCTAAGTATGTTATATAACTTATTTGCATATTATATCCTCATAATATATATTTGATATACAGTTTGCAGAAAAAAAAAATACAATGCCTTATTTTCTTATGATAAAATTTGTAAACATCATTTTCTTTTATTTGAGTAATTATATGTATATTACCAAAGCAAATATTGCACTCTTTTTAGTAATCATGATTATATTTTCTTTGGTTTCTATTTAAAAACTTAGAAACAAACTATGGAAAATGAAATTTAGACAAGGCCATAATAAAATTTTATTTTTTTGAAAATTAATAAGCTCATTATTATAAAATTTCATATGATATTATTATACCATGTGCAATTCTCAAGTTTAATGAAAGGGATAAAGTCATGGAACGGAGAAAGTGCATAATAAATATATCATTATTTAAAATAATCACCAAGCAACAATGCATATGAAACGGAAATTGCATTTCCAAGTTACTAGAATTTGGCCTAAAATTGACAACTATACAACAAGTGATGAAGAAAGTGCCATTTTGAAAATAGCATTTTCTAATTCTGATAGAAACTATTTGGTTTGGTTTGGTTATATGCAATTGTGCAAACAACGGTTGTTTGGACAAACTATTGATCTATCATTATCCTTGAGTCTTTCATCTAGATACAAGAATTTGTTGTGGAGTTTAAATGTTGTCTCCAAAATAAAGTACTTTTTGTGGCATTTGTTTTCTAATTCTATTGTTGTAAATTTCAATCTCTTCAAAAGGAATATTCAAGCTAATCCTTTGTGCAATTTTTGTAATCAAGTTGAAACTATAGAAGACATGATTTTATCTTATACATAGACTAATAGGGTTTGGCTTGTTGTGCTTAGATATTATCCTAATCCTTCTTCTATTCAAAGTTTTCAATAGTGGTTTTTGGATTTGATTAAGAGTTGTAGTTTGGAGGAGAAGAAAGGAAAGAGTTTTCTCGAAAGCTAGCCTTATTTTGTTGGCATATTTGGAAGGAACAATGCAACTCAATATTTTCTTTTTCTTGCTAAATCTGACAATTGCAATGAAGAAAATTCTATAGGATTTTCAAGAAACAAATATGCTATTACAATCAAATTATCAATTGCATTAGCAACCTCCTACATAAATTAATATTGAAGCTACAGTCAACAAGCAAGCAAACCGAGTAGGTATTGGTCTTGTCATAAGAAATTGTTGAGGGGAGTTAGTGATGGCAAAGACAAACTATTTAAATTGCATATGTGTAAAAGAGGCTAAAACTACAACAATGCTTGAAGCTATTCTTTTGGCACATAAAAAACAATAGAAGCATGTTATCTTTGAATCGGATTCTCCTATTGTTATTTTTAGTTTTCAAATTTTGAATTAAATGTTTTTGGTATTTATATCCTCTAGTGAGTCATGGTTTGAAACTTTATGAGTTCTTTAGCTCACTTTTCTTTTTCTTTATTTAAGAGAGTAGTTAACACGTATGTTGATTGGGTTACATACTAAGGCAAAAAGGGGATGTGCATCTCTTTTGGGGTACATCTCCTTTATGGTTTTTATTGTTAGTAGATTGTGTATCTGAACACCCTAATTGAGGATCTTAATAAAAAAACATTGTTCTGTTGGCAATAAGAAAAAAAAAAAAAAGGGTTCCATTCCTTTTATTATATTCTTACTATTTTAAAACTACGTACCTTGATTGCATATGAATTGCTAATTTGTACTAAACTTTAGATATAGGATATTCAAATTATAACTAGAAAATCCCAAGTTTTCTAACTAGAAAGAAATTACAAACTTTAAATGATATTTTATTTGCTTTATGAAGTAAGTTATATATTTGTATTGCCCTATAACTCACACTATATGTAAACATATAAACTAAAAGAAAGGAACAATTTCTTTTTTTTTTTTTTTTTTTGTGTATGCATATTCATTAATCAATATTTGGAATGCAAAACTTCTTCTTATCCCCTTTACTGCAAAACAAATGTTCATAACCATGTAGCACCTAGTAAAAATGAATAAGCTGTGGCCATAATAAATTACTTCATTAGAAATTATATTAAAAGGAAATTTTTTTTTGTGAAATGAAGTATCCTAAACAAAAGAAGATTATTTAGTTATATTTTGAAATAAGTATGAAAGTATGTCACATATATGAATTAACATATGCATATAAGCTTTTTATCATTATCATATAGGTATTATAATATGATTAATTATGTATATCCATCTATACTATTAAGTAAAAACTCTCTATTAAACTATGAGAGCATATATTCTTGTCAAAAGAATTTCTTAATTCTAAAATATTCATGGGAGATTACAAACTTATACTTCATTTGTTTTTAGGAAAAACCACTTCAATAAACAACTTTATTCATTTAATAAGTTGAAGCGTTTTAACGAAGGAGTCATTTATTAATCCAACAAATTCAAGTCATAAGAAAATTTTGAAGGAACATTATCACAAAACATCTTAACATTTGTAACTTTAATTGAATTTGGTAAATAAATAGCAACTTTATTTGCTTCCCTATAATTATGTTGATTTTTTCTCGATATTAAATTGTGATTTGCTAAAATAAGTTAGTTCAAGCACAATTGATGATCTAGGCTTCTACTACAACAATAATCACTGTTTTTGGTTTCTTCTTTCAATGTAATGACATATAACCAATCTTTTAATGGATATGCTCAATAAGGGAAAATCGACTTGTAATGATGTTAGATTGATATAATTCACAATCCAGTAAAAGGATGGATATTTCACGAAATGAAATAATGATTGCATGAGCATTCAATTTATGGGCTAATTGTCTAACTCCCATGTACTTATCTTAGTAGTAACTCATAGCCTATGAGTTATGTCATTATAGTTATTGAGCTTGAGCATACTCGAACTACACATGTATTCGAAATAGATTATTGCAATATGACTCTAATGAAACTCTTTAATCCTTTATTTTAACTTAAACAAATACATAAGAGTCATAACATGCTAAACCAAGGATATTAGAATTTTATGATAATTCTAACTTGCTCTTATCTCCTTTTTCCTTGTAATCACCTAATATGCCTTATCATTGTGGCGTACCCATCATCTACACTTTAAGGATAGAACATTTATCTCAATAGCTCTACAAGTTAAGAACAAATTAATATATGAGAAATTAGTAATGGCATAAGTATCATAGTAGTAATATAGTTCATCAAAATGTGCATGCACATGACATTTACTTGAAATGTATCTTACCATGCACATTGAATATTAAAGTAATCCTCCAAGTAATAAGCTAACAAAACCACAAAAAGAATGTATGGACAAACTTAAACTAACCCATATGTTGTGAATTCAGTACATAACAAGCAAAATCAAGTCTTAGAAATATTCATTTGTTAATCTTTCATATGTATGCCATGCCATTAATGTACACCAAGCCACCATAAGTTACCAATCATGATATAAAAAAGCATAAGAAAACATATACTAGTAAATTTCAATAGCACTAAGTAAGCATTCATGGTGTTTGTCGATATGCACAATTTTTAACAACTAATCATAACACTCATCCATCTAAGCAAACAAAGCTATAATGGTCAATTTTGAGTGAGCTATGAATGGGTAGTGGTAATTAGTGATATAGAGTATACATCCGTCTTTGACAACATAAGATGATTACTCACATGAGCTTATTTCCCAAAGTTGCAAATCCATGGAAGCCTACTTAGCCAATATGTAAGCATACTAGTGTACCAATTTATTATATTGTTTCCTTACAACTTATGATGATGATATCGTTATCTTTTTTTTTTTTTTTTAAGTTTTGATCAAAGCTATCGTTATCCCGTATATCATCCATATACCCTATTTTACTAACATTTCAAAGCTATATAAAATTATACAAATGCCTTTTATTTTTTTGGATAAATGTGTAATTACCCTTAGACATTTGATTATATGTAAAAACTTATCTTTATGATTTAGAGATCAACATGGAGCTAAATATAACATTATAATCATTTTGAATTATCAATATTTATATTGATTATATTAGAATAAGGCCAACTCTTCTTTGAAAAACTTCAAATTTTCAAATTCTCAATGATTACATAGTAAGTATACTAGTTCAATCAGAATTTTTCCCTAAGTCAAAAGCAGCATTGTTCAAGATAACATCATAATCACCACCTATTCCTCATACATTATTCAATTTTATGTCAAAACTTTTATATTGGTAAATATCATGTCACGACCCGAAGGGACTAGTCATGGCAGTCATTGTATACTATTCAAAGAACTATGACTAACAGCTATAACTAACATCTAAGAGTTGCACAGGTATAAGCAATATCAGTTCATAATAATAATAACAAGCTAATGAAATATAATATACATCTATTTATATGGAAATTTATAGATAAGAAGTCTATAATAGTATTTAATATCAACTACTATCATCTCATTACATCATAAGATTCGAAATCTAAATATACTATCATCAGTACACTCTTATCACAACTTACTCCCACATCAACCTCTTGATGTAAAACTAACCTCAGGCATGCGACGGCCAGACTCCATGAACAAATCAGCCTACGAAAGTAAACTGCAAAGGTATAAGCTAACTAACTTAGTGAGATAATCCCCTCAACCATACAACAATCAAGTTATACATCAATTAAATTCAATCAAATGAATGCATAATAGTCAATATGCTAAACAAATACATGCAGATGACTAAGTATTACATGTAACTTAAATTTAACGCTCTCCGAAGTCAGGGTTAAAGATACATTGGCACAATTAGATCTGAGTATCATACTAGAACTTATATTATAATGAAACTCCATTTTTTGTATTTAAAATGTAATGGTATATTCATTCTCAGTTTTTATGAAAAATGAGTTCTATGTATGATTGTGAGTAGGTTCACGCAGCCCTCACTTACCCCTAAACGGAGGCCTCTAGACTCAATTCTTAGTTAGGCAGTTAGTGTCTCCAACGCCTAGTGATCTCACGAGCTAGGGTAAGGTCATATCATACATGTGCACTTTATGAAATCTATAACAATCAAATAATCAACCTATGTATGGCCTTTCACCACCTCCATGTAATGTAACGGTTGAAATTAGTTATGCGGTGTATGATTATGCGTATTTTGAGCTAGTTCTTTCAAGTTGAGTAAAATTAGGTTTTATTATTCAGTGATCAATAAGGTCATAGGCAATCAGTTCCTAGCGAATCTATTATACAAAAATTAATACGTTATCATACTTTAAAGTATATTCATTATCAACAAACAATATCATACATAAGCATAACCCAGCCCCACATAATATTCAATTATTAATCACGATTTATATTCATTAGTTATAAACACAAGCAAGTATGAAATCATTAGGAAAAACTTACTTAGCCATGATCGACTCAAGGGTTGTAATAGTTCGATGATAGCTTAAGATCAAAGTCGAGATCACCTAAGAATAAAGAATATAGAAAATAATAAGTTTAGAAATTTAAGGCTAAACTAGTATTGTAATTTGTATTGTTTACTTAACTTAATTATGTAAAATCGTTGATTTGAGCTTTTTATTGAATTGCGTATAACTTTTTCAATTTAGTTCGGATTTTTATAAACTTATAATCCATTTTGATCGTTTTTTAGCGTATTTTCTTATAGCGAGATCCGTTTTGGACATTGTGACTTGCAATTTAGACTGTAATATAAAAATATCACAAAATTTGTTATTTTAATTTAAAAAGTTATAAAATAATATATTTATGATTTAAGAATTATTTAAATTGTGTAATTGATAATTTTCTTATTTTAAGCTTATTTTACTATAATTACTTATTTTTGAGATTTTAGAATTATTAATTCCATTTTCCTACTTTATTATTTTTCTAATTAATTAATTATTTATTTATTGTTATTATTAATTACGAAAAATTGCTTAATTTATATATATAATAACGTGGCAATACGTGAAAGTGCCATACGTCACGCTTGTACATTTTTCCAAAGTTTCCATTATTTTCTATTTTATTATATATTATATTTTATCAATTTTTTTAATTTACTTAATTATTAAATTTTTTCTCCCAGTTACAGTATTCTTATATATATATTTATATATATTATCTTACTTTATTTATTAAATTATTAATATAGTATATTGTATAGACACTATTTAATTATACTTAGACTTTTACATATACTTTACTATTCATATATGTAAATTTATACGTATACAATACTTTATATAATAAATTATTTTAACCTTAGTTATACATTATGTACAAGTATTATACACACATATTTATACTTTATATACTTATGTATATATAAGGTTGTATTACATACGTATATATATACCAAAATACAAATATTATTAATAATACGTATATATGCATATTCATGCCAGCAACATATATATACAC
>JAMXBB010000008.1:13817135-13834965 GCA_024138015.1 Lumnitzera littorea
AAAAATATGCTTAAAATAATAAAAATATCAATTATATGATTTAAATAATTATTAAATCATAAACATATTAAGAAAAAGCTAAAATTAATATTTTATAATTTTTAAATTAAAATAATAAATTTTATGATATTTTTATATCACAATTCAAACTACGAGTCACAACGTCCAAAATAGACCTCATTACGAGAAAATACGCTAAAAAATGATCAAAATGGACTATAAGTTCATAACGATCCGAGCTAAAATGAAAAAGTTATACGCAATTCAATAAAAAGCTCGAATCGACAATTTCGTGTAACTAGGTGAAGTAAACCTGACAAATTACGATACTAGTTTAGTTTTAAATCCTCAAACTTACAAATTTTTATTATTTTCAAGTGATTTTGACATTGACTTTGAGTTGCCACCAGATTACTACGACCCCTGAATCGACTATGGCTAAATGAGTTTTCCTAATAATTCCATATTTGTTTATATTTATAGTTAATGAATATAAGTTATGATATAAAATGAATGTGTATCGGGTTGGATTATGCTTATGAATGATAATTATTGTTAATGGTGAATTTACTTTAAATTATAATAATGTATTGATTGTTGCATAGTAGATTCACTAAGAATTGATTGTTTGTGACTTGGAATTATCATTGAATAAATAATACCTAATTTTATTCGACTATAAAAGTTAACTTAGATTATGTATAATTATGTACTGCATAACTAATTCTGGTAGTCACATTACACAAAGTTAGCGAGAAACCATACTTGGGTTGATTTTTTATTGTTATAAATTTCGTACGGTGCACACGTACAATATGACCTTACGTTGGCCCGTAGGATGACTAGGCGTTAGAGGCGCCAACCGTTTAACTAAGGGTCGAGTCCAGAAGCCTTCGTTTAGGGGTGAGTGAGGGCTGTATGAACTTACTCACAATCATACGTAAAGCTTGTTTTTGATAAAACTAATAATAGATATGCCATTACATTTTAAAGTACGAAACGCAGAGTTTCATTATGAGATAAGTTCTAATATGATATCTGGATCTAACTGTGCTGATGTATCTCCAATGCTGACTTCGGAGGGCATTAAATCTGAGTTGCATGCAGTACCTGGTCACTTGCATGTATTTGTTTAGCATACTGATTATCATGCTGTATAACTTGATTGCTGTATGGTTAAGGGAATTATCTCATTGAGCTAGTTAGCTTATATTCTTGTAGTCTTCTTTCACAAGCCGAGTTATTTGTGGAGTCGGGCCGTCATATGCCCGAGGTTAGTGTTCTATATACGGTCAATGTGAGAGTTGGACGTGATTAGAAAGTACTTCTGATAGTTTATAGAACCGATTATGTAATCGAGTGATACTAGGTTGACTTAAGACGTGTTTTAGATTTTTATTTGTAAATTCTTATATAAATAGACTATGTGTTATATTTCTATAATTTATTATTTATCATGAAATGATATTACTTATACTTGCACACTCTTGGTTGGTAGTTGTAGCTGTAGCCTTGTGTAACGTATAAAAGGGTCGTCGATTATAAGGGAATTCAATCTATAATCCTTTATATGGTATACGGCGACTGCCACGACTAACCCCCTTAGGTCGTGACAGGTTGATTATTTGATTGTTATAGATTTTGTATGGAACACACATGTGATATAACCTTACCCTAGCCCGCGGGATCACTATGCATTAGAGGTGCCAATTGCCTGGTTAAGAGTCGAGTTTAGAGGCTTTCGTTTAAGGGTGAGTGAGGGCTGCGTAAATGGACTCACAATCATACGTAGAACTTGATTTTGATTAAAATTGAGAATGGATATACCATTATATTTTAATTATGAATTGTGGAGTTTTACTATGAGATAAGTTCTAGTATGATAACCGGATCTGACTGTGCCGATGTATCTCTAACTCTGACTTCGGAGGGCATTAAATTTGAGTTGCATGTGGTATTTGGTCACCTACATGTATTTGTTTGGCATACTGATTGACATGCAATCATTTGAGTGAGTTCAATTGATGTATAATTTGATTGTTGTATGGTTGAGGATAATTATCTCACTAAGTTAGTTAACTTATGCCCTTATAGTTTACTTTTGCAGGCCGAGTTGTTCCTAGAGTTAGGTCGCCATATGCTTGTGGTTTGTTGTACGTTAAGGGGTTTATGTGGGAGTAACATGTGATCGGAGTGTACTTATGATAGTAGATTTAGATTATGAATTCTATTATGTAATGAAATGATATCAGTTTGAGTTAAGAAGTATCATAAACTTCTTATCTGTAAATTTTTATATAAATAAATTGTGTTTTATATTTTTTTAGTTTGTTATTATTATCATAAAATGATATTACTTATATCTATGTAACTTTTGGTTATTAGGTGTAGCTGTAGCTGTAGCCTTGTATATTGTATAAACGGTTATCAATTATAAAGAAAATCAATCTATAGTCTTTTGTACTGTATACAGCGACTGCCACGATAAGTCACTTCGGATCGTGCTAGATGATCTTAACAGATTGTCAACCATCAACCTTAAGGTCCCTTATTTGTGTTACTTGACAAAAGTGAAAACTTAGAGCACTATAGATAGAGCATGCATTTTGCATATTTGAATAAAGTACGGTACTTTTCATTTGGACATCACCGTCCAAATCATCATCCACATCGTAGAGCTGAAGTCGCTGCCAGTATCGCCATATCTTCTAAGATTTAGTTATCTTTGGTGCTTCATCAAGCTTGACTTCAATGATGGTGGTAAGATCTTCTAAAGTTGAATCACGAGAGATGCTTAAACACTTACTATTGTATGTCTATGTAATATAAGTCTAATCATACCCCTCCTTTGTAAATGAGCCTTAATTATTCCTATAGTATGCTAATTTATTATCGGGCATTCCCAATGAGGACAATGGATGATTGATCCATCATCTTCTCAAGCACGCTAAAATATAACTAGTAAGAAGCCCCTTGCATAGTCAATACACCCTCTCGTTGATCGAGCAATAACATCATACGGCACATGCTCTTCGACATCCATTCATTACACCTAGTATTTAGTTATATGTCCAAATTATATCAACATCGACATCAGTATAAATTGATGTTTCAGTTTTAATTAACCTCTCTTTAACACTTTATAGTGGTTCTTAATTGCTAAAATTAGGTATTTCATAAATTATTTTATAGCCTTTTCTTTTATATTTGTTGTTACATATATACTGCTCATTGAATTTCGCGCGAATAAATTCAAACACTATAATGTTATTATTTCTTGACTATGATAAAGAGTGATAGTGCTTCAATGCTTTTAGCATAAGATAAAGATATGCACTACTCATTCTTGGAAATACTATATAAATAAACATGATGTATCAAGAATATGTCATCGGTAAAGGGAAAATTCACATTACGGAACATTAGAGCTAATATGTTGTGTAGTAAGGCTATGGAATACAGACAAACACTAAAAGCGAAAAATAGAAAAGATAATAGTAATACTAATAGAAGATGATCATCAATACAAAACTATGATATAACCTCCTACGATCTCAATAGCATGTTTCACGTTAATTTCTTGTTATCTTTTGATCTTTCCTAATGAGTTACTTCAGATATAACACTTCACACTTAAAACATGCCTCCTAAAAGCAAGAACACGGGTATAAGTTTTTACTTTAGATTCTTGCTATCCTATGGCCTTTATTAATGAGTTCTTCTTCAATTATGACAGTCTACACGTAAGCATGCGGAAAAACAAGAACATGGGTATATAAACTCAGACGCCAAAGCCACTCACATGGGACAGCTTAACCAGTTGGCAAGTAAGAAGGGAGATGTATGCAAAGATCACCACTATCATATGTCGGTAGTGGGTTTAATTTTTTTTTTTTTAATAGCATAAATTTAATATATGACATGGATCGATAAACTGATAATTAATTAATAATATATGAAAAAAATATGGTACCATGATTAGATGATGGCCAAATAAATAAAACGAGCGAATCAACAAAACAACCTTTCGATTTAAACTTCCCTAAAGCAAATTTTCTTAGCTTCTTTTTCAATAAATTATCCTCAATCTCACACATCATTTTCTATTTTCCTTTAATTAAATTGCTTCCATTATTCTATATTAATAGTCTTCGAGGAAAAGAATCAAGTAGTACTAATATATCATGTGAATTGATAAATAAGTAGTTTGTAAGTACAAATAAAATTTTAATATGTAAATATATAATTGTTACTTTTTTAAAAAGTACATTTCTTTATTTTTAAATGTTTAATTATCATTGATATTTATATGATATTTATTGATTATGTAACATGTTAGTATTACTCAATCTTTTTTCATCTTCTAGAGGTTAAGACCTTTCGACATACATCATGAAAAATTAATTCCAAGAGATCGAATCCAAGCTATGATGTCTTTATTTTTCTTTCTTTTTGTCTATTAAGACTAGTGTCTTCATCCTTGTATAAAATGTTTGTATTATTTGAAGCATGAAGGCCTTGGTAAAAGCCAATTAATTAGATTACAAGTTTTTTCCTGCACTTTGCACGAAATTTAGATAACTCCAGTAATTAAACTAATTTAAACAATGGATTTTCGAAAGTTATTTTCTAACAAATATCTCCTCAGCAAACTTTCTTTCCTTGATAATTGTACTAGAACTAGTGCACAACAATATAGTCCACCATTCTTCCTCTAACATCTGTAGTCATCATCCTTTATTTATTTTTTTTTCGAGGAACTCACTCGTGCAATTTACATCATATTTCCTCATGCATTTATGAAAATGTTTTTAAAAAGTCGGCGGAGAAGAAGATAGTATTTGTTTGATAAATATCTCCACTTGTCATCCATTCACCCCGATAGGGCAGGATTACATTGATAAGGTTATTTATAAATTTTACATTAATGTCCACTATGTTAGGTCCCCGCGAACACTTTAATGAAGATAGAGCATAGTGCAATGGCCTTTTTTAGTGAAAACCCAAAAAAGAACACAAAAATAATGTATCTTGGAACTTTGCGGCACTAGCTAATTTGATAGTAAATAGCTTGGTTGTGATATCATAATGAATCATGCGGTGAGTTGCCATAATTTAATATTAAGATTAAAATTATTTGGACTGAATAAAAGCTACATATTTGGATTGAAAGTACCATCTACGAGATAATTGTGCAGAAATCGAAATGCAACATTTATATTTCCGTCTGCTCAATTTATACTAATTTATAAATTATGGCTGAGATTAGTTAGATTTTTAAACTACTATATGACACAATTATGATGCCATCTCCTTCTTATAAAATCAACCATTAATTACACATTGCAGTTTATAATGATGGTAAACTAATAGAAATGAAGAAAATATAAATAAGATGATCTAAATTGGTGCCAAAACACACGCAAAGTCAGTTACAAAGCATGTAGAATTAATTTTGAGTTATAAAGTTCTGGACCATATCCTTCAACTTCCGTAGGTTGTTTAAATATACGTGACTCTTATCCTATTATGTTAAGGAATTAATTCAAATTTTGTAATAAACACAAAATGAACATCACAAGTAAAAAGAAAATGAGTTTGGTACACAGATTAACGTGGAAAATTGTAACATCTTGGGAGCTTAAATGAGTATTACACATATTCCAATTAGCCCAAAATATGCTAAGGCATTTAAGTCCTCCAAAGTGCAATCATAACATATCCGAACCACAAATATAAATATATACAAATCCACATCAGAGTGGGTAACTATATCCACTTAAATCATCATAAACATGGATTAACTAACAAAATAGTCTTAGAGTGTCTCGACTCAAAACTACATTAAACATAAGAAATGTCAAAAGAAGTTGAACTCCCCAAAGTATTCCAACATTACATAATAGTAAAAGAAATGAGTCCATCTCCTTGAAAAAACATGACTCTCATAACACAATATAGCCTATCTCTAGTAAATACACAACTCATCTCAACTCCACAAAACATTACTCTAGTAAATACATAACTCCTCACAACTCTAATCATCATAACAATAAAGATACTCGTTACCTTCCTCCTCCTGGATGTAATCCACAAATAGCTCCTTATAAATAAGATAGTCATTAGTCACATTGCTTGAAAAAGAATAAAGAATAAGTTGAAACCCAGTATAGGTGCATAAGCACATATGGATGTTATACCAAAGTATACACACACATGTAATGCATGTATAGTAAGAGTAAACAAACAATCATTAATTATCTTTGGTTTAAGTCCATAAACATCATAGGAGTACTCATGACTCCACCATACCTTGGTCTTTTTCCACATATATAGGTGGATATAAATATAAGTTTTCCTTTAAGTTATTTACATCGAGGTTTATAGTCTAGAAACCCTTGTATTCTAGCTATACAATCTCATATGAAAGTCTACTAAGGAATTCCCACATATAATCAGTTATTGCTCTCCTAAGGATTTACCATTGCGGGCCCCTAGAGTAAGCGAGTCAAGCACAACCAGCAACCAAACTTAATTAGGTTGAATATAAGTTAATTTAGTTTGTTTACTAAGCCCTAACAAGCATATACAACAATTAAGCACCAAGTACCGGAATCTTAATAAGTAAATGATCTTAGAAAGGGCAAGATAGAGTAAGAGAGTCCAAAACCCGACCAAAAAATAAAGTAATTAGCTCAAATCTTCATCTCCTAACCATACTTCTCAATCAAGGTCCTCATCTCAATAAAATACACCTCCTATACCAACTAAGGAATCACTTGAATTCATTTCTTAAACTTCTGTTTCTTGAGTAAAGATCGAAACTTTTGGAAGTGAAAAGGCTAGACAAGGAATTGGTTGGGCTAAATTTTGATTGAAAATCAACTTGGAAAGCAAAGTTGCCGAAATAGGACATCGTGTCTGGATGCTATAGAGATTAGCGTTTAGACGTTAAGCTTTGACCACTTTTCTCATAATGGCTTAGCATCTGGATAGCACCTAGCAAGAAGTCTAGACGCTTTGCTCTTGTTCCTTAGAATTCTATAGAACAGAACCCTCGTCCTTAAAACAAAAAATCCTAATCCTTGTCAAAACTCACACTTCCTCCAATCTCAACTTAAGATTCAGCAACCTAATGATTTTACACAGTAAAAACTCATCTAATCCTTCAATTTCAAGCCTAAAAACCACTTCTCAACTCGAGAATCAAGATTTGAATTTGTAGTTTAATACACTTACTTGTAATACATTAAACACTTAGTGAAGTATGATTGGAGTGGCCCTAAATCTTCAATAATTTGCAAATGGTTCCCAACTTAGAATGAATAACTATCCTATTCCAAGTTTAGCTTTCTTTAAATTCGTTTTTTTAGCAAAGAATCAACATAACTCAAGAATCCTTCAAGATACATGCCTTAAACCCTTAAGAAAAGTCGTTACCCAAAAGAACTATGAATCCCCTCTTAGAAACACCTAAGAGTAAGTTGGAATCAACAAGAAATAAAGAGTTTTAAAGTGCTAGAAAGCTTAATACGAATTTACTTGATCTAAGTCTTCAAGGTTCTTACCTTAACCCTTCTTGGTTTGCCTCTTGGAGTAGGGTTTAGAGAGGGTTTTTAACTTTTTGCACAAAGAGGAGAGCTTAGTCTTGAAGAGGTAAATGCTAGGGTTTTAGACATATAAGAGTAGCTTAAGGGTGTAAGGTTTTAGGAAAACTTTGAGATGCCCAAAATGCCTTTAGCTTTGAAAATAATTTTCTACATTATTACATCCCCTACCCCCCTCAAGAAACTTTCATCCTAAAAGTTTACCTAAATTTAAGTATAGCTCTAGATACTTCTGCTTCACATCATCCTCCAACTCCCATGTGGCATCATGCTCGGAGTGATTCTCCCATTGAATCTTCACATAGGGGATTTCTCTTCTTCTTAATTCATGAGCCTTCTTATCAACAATCTTAAGGCATCTTTCTTATGTAGTGAAATTCTGTTGCAAGTCTAAAGTCTCTAAATCTACAATAGACACATCTACATCTTTAGGTCCCTAATTTGACTTAATATGAACTTCTTTAACATTAACACATGAAAGACATTGTGCACTCCTTCTAAAACGGCTAGTAAGGGTAAATGGTATGCCAATTTTCCAATCCGCTCATTTACTTTAAAAGGATTGATGAATCCGAGGCTCAACTTTCCCCTTAGGCCAAATCTAACCACTCCCTTGACTAGAGAGATCTTCAACAAGTTTGATCACTCTCTCAAAAGTCTAAAGGCCTTCTCTTTTTGTTTGCATAGCTCTTTTTCTTACTTTATGCTATTAGCATCTTCTATTGTATGACTCTAAGCTAATCAATTCTCTTTCACCAAATCTAGACCTAAGATCTGTCTTTCACCTACTTCATCTTAATGGATGGGAGATCTACACTTACCAAACAATGCCTCAAAGGGTAACATTTGGATTGTCACTTAATAACTATTATTATAAGAGAACTCCACCAACGGAAGGTTCTCATCTTAGTTCCTACTAAAATCCTGAACACAAGCTCTGGACATGTTCTCTAAGATTTGAATGGTCCTCTCAATAGTTCATTAGTCTAAGGATGAAAGGTTGTACTAAACAGAAGTTTTGTACCTAGTTCTCTCTATAAACTCTTCCAGAACTTATTCACAAGCTGAGTATCTCTATCTGATGTTATTGATATCAGTATACCATGAAGTTAAACTATATGTTGAATGTAATCCTTAGCCAACCTAACCAAGGTATAACTCATATTGATTGGAACAAAATGGATTGACTTAGTCAATCTATCAACTATTACCTAAACATCAACTTATCTATCCTTTGTTCTTGAAAGGTGAGTAACAAAATCCATTGTTATGTACTCCAATTTCCACTCCAGCACTAGCAAAGGCAACAACTCCCCTGCTGATTTCTTGTGCTTAAACTTAACCCTCTGACAAGTAGGATACTATCAAATGAACTTGGCTATATCACACTCCATGTTCCTCCACCAGTAATGATTCTTCAAATCCTTATAAATCTTAATGCTTTCGAGATGTACCGATTATGCCAAATAGTGAGCCTCTTGTAACACTTACATTTTCAACTTTGAATCCCTCAGTAAGCATAACCTTGCCCCATATCTCAAGATCCCCTTGATATCTAACTTGAACATAAGTACCAAACCATGCTCCATTTTACTCTTTAATTCTTAGATTTCTTGATTCTATATCTAAACCGCTTTGATCTGGTCCACTAAGGTCTACTAAATGTGCAAACTTGCCAGTCTCTCTCCAACTTCACTTATCACCACTTTTAAGTCCATCCTGTGCATATCCTCAACAAAATTCTTCTGAGTTGTAATCAAAGTGGCAATATTACTCTATTTCTTCTTCTTAAGTGCGTCAACCACCACATTTGCCTTTCTCGAGTGATACTAAATATCCACATCATAATCCTTTATCAACTCTAACATCTATGTTGTCTTATGTTCAACTTTTTTTAAGTGAAGATGTACATCAAACTCTTATGATCCTTGAATATGTTACACTTCTCCCCATAAAGATAGTGTCTCCACAACTTCAAAGCTAATACGACCATTGTCAACTTTAAATCAAGAGTTAGGTAATTCTCCTCATAAGGCTTAAGTTGTCTAGAGGCATAAGCAACTACCTTCCCATCTTGTATCAACCCTCACTTAAGGCCTATTGAAAATAGTGAACTCTTCTCCACTCTTAGGTAAAGTCAATATTAGGGTTGTACTTAACTTTTCTTTCAACTTTTGGAAACTAGCTTCACAATGGTCATCCCGTTCAAACTTCATACCCTTCCTAGTTAGTCTTATGAGAGGTGTTGCTAATCTTGAGAAACCCTCTGCAAACCTTATATAATACCTTACTAGTCCTAAGAAGCTTATGATCTTAATGATTGATTTTGATCTTTACCAATCGAAAACTACCTTCAACTTTGCTAGATCCATAGATATCTCATCTTTGTCTACTACTTGACATAAAAACATAGCATGCTCAAACCAAAAATCACACTTGGAGAATTTTGCAAATAACTGCTCTTCCTTTAACCTAGCTAAGACTAACCTTAAATGCTCTTCATGCTCTTCCCTACTACTAAAGTATATCAAGATATCATCTACTACCAAGAAGTCTTTGAACACTTAATTCATCAAATCCATGAAAGCTACTAGGGCATTTATTAGCACAAAAAGCATCACTAGGAACTCGAAATGTCCATATCTATCCTAAAAGCCATCTTTTGTATATCTTCCTCTTTAATCCTCAATTGATGATAACCTAACCTCATGTCAATCTTAGAAAATACCTAAGCTCCTTGCAATTGATCAAACAAGTCATCAATCTTAAGAAGTGGATACTTCTTCTCAATGGTAACTTGGTTCAATTCTTGATAATCTATATAAAGTCTCATATTGTCATCCTTCTTCTTAGCAAACAAAATTGGAGCTCCCCTAAGTGATGTACTTTGTTTGAAAAATGCCTTCTCTTGTAAATCCTAAAACTGCTTCTTTAACTCTTCTAACTCAGCTAAGGCCATCCTATACACTTGCTTTGAAATAAGAGTGGTTTCAAGCACTAGGTCAATACAGAATTCGATCTCCCTCTTAGGTGGTAGCCCTAGCAACTCTTTAGGAAATACTTTAGGTTACTCATTTACCATAGGGGTTTGTTCTAACTTCATAGGTTCTTTACTCTCCACAAACAAAGTTGCTATCCTCCTTTCTTCCCATAACTCATAAGTGGGCAACTTAATCTATCTTTAGGCATCTAATTTAAAACTAAACTCACTCTCATCATCCAAAATAAAGTGTACCACCAATCCATAACAATTAATAATATGCCAATACTTTGCTAACTTATCCATACCCAAGATAACATTAAACTCAGACATACTTAAAACCAAAAAATTTGTTAGCAACATTCTGCCTTCTACTTCTATATTAACCCCTCAACACATCCTCTTTAATAGTTTAAGAATCAAATTATAAGCACGTACAAACAACTCTAAGATGCAAGAATTTGTAGCACGAGTATCAAACAAAGCATATGTACTACGGGAGCATACAAGGAGTGTACTTGTAATAGTGTCCTCATCAGGTAAGTGATATGCCCTATGATCTAAAGATCGGCTAGAGCATTATGTGTAGCTCAATCAAAAGCTAAATAGGTCTTTAGGTTTGGTGGAACTCAAGAAATAGCAAGTAAAAGGGATTTTTCAATGCGAATGTAGATGGATATCACATACCAAAACACAAACATAATTGAGTTTAAGCTCATAATGGGGTTTGATACAACTTAAAAACACTAAATCAATACTCAAGTTTCAAATGAGGGGTTTACCATGATCTTAAGAAGAAGACTAATAAGAATACAAGAAAGATTAAAGAGAAAAATAGCACTCAATAATCCAAGACATTAGCTTGAACAACTCATAAAGATATCAAGTGTATTCTTACTTCAAAATGTTCAATTATGTTGGCTGCTGATTACAATAGTTGCTATTTATAGTAAGTTTTAAAACCTTAGTGGCAAAATTGTAAATAATATACAAGGCCTTAAACCTTAAAGTAGGCCCATGACTAAAGTTAAGGAAAATATTTACAAGTATACAAAACTGTGTTAAACGATGCATTTAATAGGAAGGTTAGTGTATAATGTATCTGAGCTATTTTGGGGTAAGTCGGATGTGCGCAAGATCAACTCAACAGCTAGCTATCCAATTTGGGGTTGGATTCCTTGAAGTCTTATTATACTTGGCTATACCCCCAATGAGGTTAGCCCACAGTTGTTGAACTTATGGATTGCTTAGCACTAGATTCCTTATACTATACCAAGTTAGGCTTTGGACTTGGGACCTTACTTGTTTGGTCCTTGGTCTTCTCGGTAGCTAATACAACTATTATCAAGCTATCTTTCTTTCCTCTCTCAGCCTTTCGACCTCAACTCAACCTTGGATGGGTTAGGTTAGCCTCAGTTAAGAATAGGTCTACGAGGTTTTTAGGGTAGTTAAAGGCTGATTCCTATCAGTAGGTCTTAATGTTGCTGGTGTAGTGCAAACATGCTCTTTGGGGCTCTATGTCTTAGCCTATCAATTTGCCATAACACCATCTGTACCCTAGTTAGAAACTTAGTAGCCTACTGGCTTGCCTTAGCCTATCCACTTACGAGTCTCTAAATATAAGCTATAGCAACATGTCCCCTTTGTGTACAAATATGATAAAAAGACAGTGGCATAGATTTGTTAGTGCAACCTTTACTAAAATGACTAGTCTTACCATAAGAAAAGTAATCACCCACTGGCCACTTGCAAGCCCTTATCTCATGAGGTCTATAGCAATTGGGGCACTTGATAGCAAAAGGTACAGGTGATGGAAAAGCTAAGGGTAGAGCTCTAATCTAAACAGGAGGATGCGCCCTACTCGTCCCTCTAGTCATAACCTCCTGTCTCTTCCCATTACCTTGTATCACATCATTGGAAGTAGTTCTCTTGCTTACCATAGAGCTAGATCGACCTGCTAAGGTGTCCTCCTTTTTCTTTAAATTATTTTTCATATGCTTCACCTTCATAACAGTCTCTACATATGACTCCAGTTGAAATGTATCAATTGCACCCTATAGCACTCACTCTAAACCACCTAAAAACTTGTGGGTTGTAACCCCATCACCTACCCTCATGACTGGTGGCAAAAACTTGAACAAATGGCTCTTCTCAGCCTCATAATCCTCTATTAACTTGTGGCCCTACTAACAATTGAAGTGAGCATCCTACAAATGGTCCCTCATAATAGTAGGAAAAAACTTAGCATGTAACAAATTCTTGAATTCTTGCCAAGTGAGCAGCCTCTCTATCCTCCTAGGCTTATAGCTAACTAAGTAGTAGCAAATTCCTTTAGTTTGTAAGTAACATAATCAACTTTCCACTCATCAAGCACATGGAAAGTAGTAAAGGCACTCTTTAAATCCTCCATTCATCTATTAATAGCCAAGAATTCCCTTCTTAAGTCAAAATCACTTATCTATTGAGTAAACTTATCTAAACTGATGACCCTTTCTCTAAGATCAATTTATTAGGCCAACACCCCAATTAGATAGTTCTTGGTCTCCACTAATGCCCTTTGGCCGAAGTGGTCTAAGAGGAAAAGCATCACTCTAGGCATCCTATCTCCTGAAAGAAGAAGAACCTAAACCAATGACATGGCTAGGTGGCATACTATAAGAAAGTAATAGAAAATAATAAACAACATAAGGAAATTAACTGAAGGAGTTGAGATAAGTTACTTAGATACTCAATTAAAGGAAAATCAAAGCAACATCATTCAACAACATAAGAATCCTTTAATAACAACAATTCGAGCTTTGGCCAATAGCCTTTGCAATTTCCAACTTAGTAAGTCATATCTTAATTGATCTATGATCATTGCTTACTTAGCTACAAGATCAATTCCTTAAGGTCTCGACGATCAAGGGCTTAAGAATCGTAGATCAGCATGTTAAGAACCATGAATCAACAAACTAGATAACTACTTAATCCAGGACCCTAAGTCCTTCTATAATCTTTCAACCAATGGCTCTGATACCACCTAAGCTATAACGTCTCGAGACCTTAAATAGGTATTACAACCCACCACATATTCTAGCTAACTTGGAATTAGCAAAGGCATCTAAGTCTGCCAAACTACAATCATAACATATCCAAACCACAAATATAAATGTGTAAAAATTAACAAAGGAGTAGGTAACTATATCAACTCAAATCCTTATAAACATGGATTAACTAACATAACAGTCTAGGAGTGTATCTAACTCATGATTACATAAAGCATAGGAAATATCAAAAGTGGCTAAACTCCTTAGAGTATTCCAACCTCCCATAATAGTAGAAGAAAAGAGTTCATCTCCTCAAAAAAGCATAACCCTCATAACATAATAGAACATATCTCCAGTAAATACATAACTTGTCTTAACTCCATAAAACATGACTCTGATAAATACATGACTCTTCTTAATCATCATAACAATAAAGATACTTTGACACAATCCTTTTCTTACATGTCATCTACAAATGGCTTCGCATAAATAAGAGTCATCGGTCCTTATGTTTGAAAAAGAATAAAGAATGAGCCAAAGCCTAGTACGAGTATACAAGCACACATGGATGGCATACCAAAGCACATATACATATGCAATGTAAGTTTATGTAGATATACATAGATGAATATACATATAAGTTTTCATTTAAGTCCTTTTATGTATGGGTCTAGAGTCTAAAAATCCTAGTATTCTAGCTACGTCATCCTATATAAAAGTCCACTAGGGAATCCCTATATATAATCAACAATTACTCCCCTAGGGATCTACTATTGTAGGCCTCTAGAGCAAGCAAATCAAGTACAATTAACAACTAAACTTAATTAGGTTGAATATAAGTTAGTTTGGTTTGTTTACTAAGCCCTAATAAGCATATGCAACAATTAAGTACCAAGTACTTGAATCCTAACAAGTAAATGATCTTAGTAAGGGAAAACTAGAGTAAGAAAGTCCAAAACCTAAACCCAAAAATCAAGTAATTAGCTTAACTCTTCATCCCTCAACCATACTTCTCAATCAAGGTCCTCATCCTAATAAATTACATCTCTTATGCTAACTAAGGAATCACTTGAATTCATTTTCTTAACTTCTATGTTTTGAGTAAAGACCAAAACTTTTAGGAGTAGAAAGGCCAAATAAGGAATTAGTTGCGTTAAATTTTGATTGAAAATCAACTTGAAAAGCAAAGTTGTCAAAATAGGGCATTTGGAGATTGGCATTTGGAGGTTAAGCTTTAGTTACTTTCCTTATAGTAGCTTAGCATCCGGATGGCACCTAATAAGGCATTTGGATATCTTGCTCCTATTTTGCAAAATAGAAACCTCATCGTCAAAACAAAAAATCCCAATCATTGTTAAAACTCACACTTCCTCCAATCCTGACTTAAGATTCAGCAACCTAATGATTCTACATAGTAAAAGCTCATCTAATCCTCCAATCTCAAGCCTAAGACCCACTTATCAACTCGAGAATCATGATTTGAATTTGTAGTTTAATACACTAGTAATACACCAAACATTTGGTGAAGTTAGATTGGAGCAACTCTAAATCTTCAATAATCTGCAAATGTCTCCCAACTTAGAATCAAAACCTATCCTATTCCAAGTTTAGCTTCCTTTAAATTGATTTTTCTAGCAAAGAATCAACATAACTCAAGAATTCTTCAAGATGCATACCTCAAACACTTAGGAAAGGTTGTTAATCTAAAGAACTATGAATACCTTTTCGAAAACTGTCGTGACACTAAAGAGGGCCTAGTAGGATAACCTAAAATTTTCATATCATGTGTGTACCCATGATTTGAAAATCATCTTGCAAGTCAGAGATTATAAGATTCTAAACAATTAGTCACTAAATTTTTTATTTTTTTATTTATTTATTCTTAATTAACTTACAACCACATATATGTGACTATAGATATCTAATAAGCCACAGTCTATCAGAACTGCAAAGAATCGGTATCTCCTACTAAACAATAAGATTAGGTAGTAAAGTTCTAAAACTCAAACTTACTAAAATTACAAAATTTAAATGTAGTATTAATAATTATATATATAATAATTCAAATGAACCATACAGTCTATCCTTAGATTCTAACTTCTATGCATCTCGACGTTAACACTCAACTCTCAATTCTTAACCCATGCTCAATCATCTAGCAATCCGTAAGAGAAAACTATTAGGGAGTAAGCTACAAGAGCTTAGTGAATGATCTCTTATACTATACCAGCAAATAAGTTATCAAACAGTTTATTATCAAACATGTGAATGCATGAATAAGCAGTATGCCAAACAGTATATATGCAGTTAACCGGTGTTACATACAACATCAGATTTAGTGCCCTCCGAAGTAAGGGTTGGAGATACATCGACACCAATCATAATCGGGCTCTAGTACTTGGGTTTTTAACCTTATATAATTATATATATATATATAAATTCTCTGTTTCATGAAACAGGTTACTATTTCCAATAATCAATAGTATATAAATATCCAGGTCTAGCAGTAAGGTGGCTCTTGCAGTTCACACTCACACTTTATAACGGTGGTTTCTAGATGCAACCTCCAGCTACCTACAGTTAGCATCTCCGATGCTAGTAGAACTTACGAGCCAAGAGTAGGGTCTTGTTGTACCAATGCTCCTGCATTGTACTAATCAAAACATGTGGGAATCCATCCCTCCAAGGCCCTTCATTACCAACTACATGAGGTGACGGCCGGAACATTATATGCAATGTTCATGCTCTACGTATGATCCGTTTAATTTTAGTTAAGTTGAATATGATTAAGTCAATTTATGAGGCAGTCAAAGATTATCAACAAATCATTCAAATCATGCAATAATCAATTATATAACCAAATCTTCAACTATCACATTTAACAGTATTTTACACAGTAATCAATCAATATTAATCACATGCATAACCTGAACCCCCATGCATCAAGTTATTAATATTTAATTCATGTACACTAACTACAAGCACAAAACAAATATAGAGTCATCGGGAGTACTCACTTGGTCATAAATGATGTCTAGGATTGTAATAGTCCAAAGGTAAGTCGGTCTCGATCTCAAGATCACCTAACATTAGGAGAATATAGAAAGTAGTAAGTTTGGGAATTAAATAACTAAACTAGCATGTTAAATCATACGATTTACTTAAATCGGTTATTGATTTACGTGAAATTATCGATTCGAGCTTTTTATCGAATTATGTATAACTTTTTCGTTTTAGCTTCAAACGTTATGAACTTATAACCCATTTTGATTGTTTTTTAACGTATTTTCTCATAGCGAGGTCTGTTTTGGACGTTGTGACTCGCAGTTTGAATTGTGATATAAAAATATCACAAAATTTATTATTTCAATTTAAAAAATTATAAAATATTAATTTTAGCTTTTTCTTAATATATTTACGATTTAATAATTATTTAAATCATATAATTGATAATTTTATTATTTTAAGCTTATTTTACCTTAGTTACTTATTTTTATCTATTTTTGAGATTTTAAACTTGTTAAAATTATTATTATTATCATTATTACTTTTATTTTTATTATTTATTATTTTCTTATTATTTATTTGTATTTTACGATACACACTCATATATATACTTATTACTATATTTGATTAATTTTTCTAATGTACTTAATTAGTAATTCCTAATTTACGGTAATATATATATACCTACATCTTACATACTTATAAATTTATTTTATTTAGCAAATATTATTGTATTGTATATACCACTTAATGTATGGTACACTTTATATACCATATGCTATACATATACTTACTATTATAATTGTACACACACACATATATATAATAAAGACTTGGTTTATATATATATATGTACACATATTTATGCCACACACACACACATACACATATATACATACATATATAAGAAAAATAACTTACATGTGTACATAAATATAAAAATACGAAACACAAGTATATATATATATATATATATATGATATATGTATACTTACACTTATATATATCATATAATTAAATAAATATTATGTACATATATACTCATATAGGTTCACATGTACACACATATATATCAATACCTAAAATAGTAAAAATACAAAATACATACCATATGTATTCTTATTTATACATACATATGTATACATATACCATATATTATACCTATATACATACATATCTTTACACATACATATATATATCTTAAATTT
>JAMXBB010000008.1:13857160-13871711 GCA_024138015.1 Lumnitzera littorea
TATAGGCTTATAGTTATAGTTTTAGGCTTTTGATCAAATTCAAGTTCAATTTTGATTAATAATGCATATATCAGTTTTAGTGTTTTAGTACTTAATTTAGGGTTTCGATCGATTTTTAGGGTTTTATTATCGATGTTATATTCAATTTATTAAATTTCATAATATTTTATTGTTACTAGCCTTATTGACTTATTATACAGTTTAGGACACTCGGACTTAAATTAAGGTTCAAACTATTGATTTTCTAGGGTTTACAAACATAGAGGCTAAATTTATGGTGAACTCCAATGCTTAAGTGGTCTAGAAGATATCTTAGAAGCCTTTCAAGTAAATATTTCAAGAACATTTTAGCTTAAAAGGTGACAGCTCAAAAGGTGACATAAACTTATAGCACTATTCTAAACTTCCAATACTTAAGGCATAAGTTAATAAACCATCGACTAACCAACCCAATTCTATTATAAACGAGTAAATTTTCACTATTTCATAATTTATATGTAGAATAAAGTAATACATCGAGATAAAAGGGATCATCGACAAAGACCAATGAACAACCATGTTGGCAACTAAGTTCTAGGTATGTGGGATCAATACTTCATCATACTTTAGAGTATTGTTTAAGAATACTTGGAGACCTTAGTATATGTCTTGTTTATGATTATAAGTTTGTAGCTTATGTATGTGTAGTACGTATGCTTAGATATTGTAATGTTGCTATAGAGTGTTGGACTTTATCTATTGGTTACTTTGTGGTATTGCATTGATTGAATTATATGAAATTGCTTATTCACCTTAAGAGGTAAATTAACTCAAAATTAACCTAACTTCTAACTAGACCTACATCACAACCTATTAGAGGAAATGACTAGGATTCTCGAACCAAACATAGACCTTTTGATGAGGATTGTAGAAATGGTCATTTCCCTACCTTTAATCACACTAAGTAATAGGAGAGGAGGTTATAAAGGTTGGGAATTGTGGTTCAAAGTAAAGTCTCGAGCAAATTGTGTTTCTCTATTACATAAGCCCTAGTATAGTTCCGATTTATGTGTGTGTGGCATCAAACTTCTCAAAACCTAGATTAAAGCGAGCATAATTTCTTTAATCTTATGATAATCGATTAACGTTGTGCGATGGAATTTGCTTGAACATTGTCGAGCTTGATTTTTCGGTTTTCTATTTAAAATTGAATTCCTCATTTCCAATTGCTACTAAACCCTAACCTGTTTAATATTAATCATCGACTAAAGAAATTGGAAAATTCCAGTCTTTTATTTAGAAAAATTTTTGGAGTCGCCACCCAACCGAAGTCGAGAAAAAGGAAGAAAACCATAATCAATTGGGTGGATTGATTATGATTTAGCTACCGGTCTTTAATTTCAATTTTAATCAAGAACCAGAAGGTTCCGAATTCGGAAGCTAACCTATTAAACCCTAATGGGTGCTACTATCTATTTACCGAAATTAGGATTATTCTTCTAATAATAATATTTTAAAGAAAAAATAAATAAATAAAATCAAAAGAAAAAAGAACCTAGGTTTCTACATATTTTATCATCACCCCGAAGGTGCCTATGTACTCGCTAGCTGAGATTAGACAATCATAGTTCTTTTAAAAAACTTTAGTGTGTTAGTTTATTTGAATTTTAAAAACCGACCACATTTACGTTGTTACCTGATTCAGTTTATTCAAAAGAAAACTAAGAGTCCTAATTCAATAAGTCTTTTATTTTATAAAAACTCTCTAAAAGTCCTATTTTTTTAAAACGGGGTTTTTTATTATTTTTATTTTCAAAATAAATTTTTCTAAGTGAGAAAATCTTAAAATCATAATGCTAAAAAATACCTAAGCTAAAAAGGGATAAAATAGTTTTCTATATGAGGAAACCCTACAAAACTAATCTTAACAAAAAAAATCCCTAACGAATATACACAACTATCTAACGAAATAAATTAATTCCATATAATAAACTTATATGAGAACTAATCCTAAAACTTCTAAACTAACATGTATATACATATTATATATTATGTCAACTAATAAAATATAATTAATATAATAATGTATATAAAAACTATTCTTAATAATCCCTTACCTCATATCTATATATCCTTATATATACCACTACTTATAAAAAAAGCATTCACCTAAATCAATCATAATATACTTAATCTATGCTAAAAGATGTACCTTAAACTAAGATATACCCATCGATGTATATACACCATGTTAAACTACCAAAGTCCTAAATAATAATAATAACAATATAACATAATAATAATAATAACAATATAACTTAATAATAATAATAATAAATAATTACTTAATAAGACTTTGACAAAGACTGAACCTGATGCTATTTGGCTGGGGCAGGGGCTGTTGCTCGTGAGTGCATCTGGTCACTTGGTCAGTGAGTACAGCGACAGTCAAGCGAGTGTAGCGATGGTCGAGGAAGATGTGTGCTGTGTAAGGTGTAGTGGATGGACGAAGGATGAAGCAATATACGCGCGTGAACTGATCAGGCTGTACTCGGTGTGACAGTGTTTGTAAATGAAGAAGACAGCGGCTACTGCAGCTGTCCATGTTAGTTATTATCTTGGCAAGTTGACAGTGGAGTTGAGACTTGCTGCTCGTGTGATATTCAATAGGGGTGAGGACAATGGTCGCATCGTTGTGGGCCATGAGTGTATTGTAGCTGCGTGAAGAGGATGTGCAATGGCATCATAGATTGCTGTCATACGAATGTATTGCCTATTGCAGACATTGGGAGTTGGCTGAGTGTGTACTGAAGCTTCAATGTTTTTCAATTGGAGTTGTTGCGCTTGGAGGATTATGGCTTGTTGCTGTTCAGGTATATTGTGGTGATGTGCTGATTGGACGTTGCTGTTAGCTATTGATTGGTGTTGCTTGGTGCTACGCGTAGCTAAGCGAAGGCTGAAACTAATTGTATCTGTTTGTAGATAGAGGTAGTTCATGATCGTATGCGTGCTGTGTTTGTTGGTGATGATGAAGCCTGGCTACTATAAGGTTAAGTACTTGATAATGCTGATTGGTAGATGGATGTCACAATACTGCTGTTGTTTGATGTTGCGTCAGTGGTCAAACAAGGATCTTTGGTGATTGGAGATTAGATGCAGCATCAGGTTATGTTGGATTTGAAAAAAAAAAACTCCTTTCCTCTTTGGCTTGATGTATATTTATAAACCTAAAACAAATCACATCAAATCATATCCATTCATATCTATTGTATCTAATTTAATAAAAACTAGATTTGAATGTCTTATAAAAATCAAACTAGATTCAAATGGTTTTAATTAGATATGAATCCCGTACGTTCAACTCGCTTTTTTTGTAAAAAAAAAAAAGATTAAAATAAAAGACACCTAAGTATCTAGTGAGATTCGAACGCAAGACCTCAAATTAAATTAAATCCAATCCAATAGTCCAATGCTTATCCATTAGGCCATTGGCCTGTGTTTTGACATTCAGTGCAATTAAATTGTACTTAAACCACGCGACCCCTTAAAATAATTTTTTTGAACTAAGCTAAACTAAGACGATTGACTCTAAAATAACTTACTTCTTAAAACAAATCTCTTTAATTTTTCTTTTTCTCATTTTTTTATTTTCATCATTTATCAATTTTTATTATTTTTATCTTTTATTAATAATAATTTTTTTTATTTTTTATTTTATTATTATTTTATTTTTTAATTAGGACCCTTTTTATAAAATAAAAATTAGGACTACAGAGAGGCAAAAATTAAGTATCTGCAGTTACCCATCTTTGTGGTGAAGTTTGAGTAAAACTTTACCACAAAGATAAAAGAGACACCGTTTTTGCCTTGGGATGACTCTATCCTAAGGAACGTTAAGACACTTGATGACGATTAGTTTGAAACGAAGAATAGCGAGGGGTAGCGCCCTTGTAGGTTGGCAAAAATCCCTAAAAAGAATAATGAGAACTTGGTTGTGCCCTAATGCGCTGACTAACTAAGGCGTTCAAAGCGCCCTTTGAGTTAGCTAAGACCTAAAAATGAGGAAAACTTTTTCGTACCCTAATGAGTTGACTAACCAAGGCAGTTAAAGCACCTTTTAAGCTGGCTAAGACCTAAAGAATAAAGGAAACTTGGTCATGCCCTAATGAGCTAACTAACCAAGGCAGTCAAAGCGCCCTTTAAGCTGGCTAAGACCTAAAAACGAGAAAACTTGATCGTACCCTGATGAGTTGACTAACCAAGGCGGTCAAAGTGCCCTTTAAGCTGGCTAAAACCTAAAAACAAGAAAACTTGGTCATACCCTAATAAGCTGACTAACCAAGGCGGTCAAAGCGCCCTTTGAGCTAGCTATGACCTGAAGATAAGGAAACTTGGCCGTACCCTAATGAGCAGCCTAACTAAGGCGATCAAAGTACCCTTTGAGCTGGCTAAGACCTAAAAATGAGGAAGCTTGGTCGTGCCCTAATGAGCTGACTAACCAAGGCGGTCAAAGCACCCTTTGAGCTGGCTAAGACCTGAAGAATGAAGGAAACTTGGTCGTGCCCTAATAAGTTGACTAACCAAGGCGGTCAAAGTGCCCTTTGAGTTAGCTAAGACCAAAAGTTAGATGAATTAGGTAAGCGCTCTTACAGCTGGCTAAAACCTAAATATAAGAAAACATGGTCGTACCCTGATGAGTTGACTAACTAAGGTGATCAAAGCGCCCTTTGAGTTGGCTATGACTTGAAGATAAGGAAACTTGGCCGTACCCTAATGAGTTGGCTAAGACCTAAAAATGAGGAAACCTGGTCGTGCCCTAATGAGCTGACTAACCAAGGCGGTTAAAGTGCCCTTTGAGCTGGCTAAGACCTGAAGAATGAAGGAAACTTGGTCGTACCTTAATGAGTTAACTAACCAAGGTGGTCAAAGCGCCTTTTGAGCTGGTTAAGACCAAAAGATAGATGAATTAGGTAAGCGCTCCTAAAGCTGGCTAAAACCTAAAGATAAGAAAACTTGGTCGTACCTTGATGAGTTGACTAACTAAGGTGGTCAAAGCGCCCTTTGAGTTGGCTAAGACCTGAAGATAAGGAAACTTGGTCGTACCCTAATAAGCTGACTAACCAAAGTGGTCAAAGCACCCTTTGAGCTAGCTAAGACCTAAACATGAGGAAACTTGGTCGTACCCTAATGAGCTGACTAACTAAGGCGGTTAAAGCGCCCTTTGAGCTTACTAAAACCTGAAGAATGAAAGAAACTTGGTTGTACCCTAATGAGCTAACTAACCAAGGTGGTCAAAGCGCCCTTTGAGCTAGTTAATGTCACGCCCCGAAGCGGCAGAGTCGTAACAGCCCCGCCGTGTAAACCACCTTAAGATAGAAGTTGGCCTCACAACCGCTATCCTAGACCTGATCTACACAAGGCGTCCACAACTAACCCGCTTTGAAGTAGACAATTTATAATTTAAATAAATCATTTACCTATAAAAGTGAGGAATTATATATATATGTTATCATTCAATTATTGCAGTTAAAGTTTACAACATTTCTCCGTAATATATTCCCTAGTTGTTACATTATTCAAAATGGAAAGTAATTCTAGAATAAAAACTTAAACCTTAAAATATGTGTTTATTCTTCACATGTTTTTCCTCACTCCCCAGGATCCAGCAGTTGCTAGCTTCATAGTAGTTGTTGCCGCTTCTTAACCAGCACCTGTACGATGTCTATAGGGATGTGAGCAACCACAGCTCAGTAAGTTAAGACGGAGGACTTAAAACTATACCATACACACAACAAGGTTTTCAATCATTTATTAGTTGTAATGCATGTGCAAGCAAATGCCATCGCACGACGTTGTCCGGCCCGTCGTGAGATTAGAGAAATTGCGCCCGCTCTAATCCGGGTTGAGGAGTTACCGTTAATGCAACAGCTCACGACCAAACCCAGGCTTGTGTAATGGAGACCTTGCTCCTCCCGCGACTACCTTCGAACCACTGTCTTCATCCCCGCCGCGACCTCCTCTCCTGTCACTTAGTTCGACTGAGGATGAAGAAGGGACCATTTTGCAATCCTGCGCTATCCCTTCCGAAGGGGTCGGTATTTGGCCAGAGAGTCCTAAATCCCCTAACGAGTTGCCATGCATGTTCGATTATGATTACTGGTCGTATATTTGATTAAGTCCAATTTAGGGTGATCAATCATTACATACAATTCATACAATATGCGCCAAGGCAACAAACATAATCATAGCATCACCCATAATCAAGCACATGCACGCATTCAACTATCTAACAAGCACAATTAAGCATAATCTTAAGCCTCCAAAATACAGCAGCGTATTAATCCCAACTTACCTCGACTCCTCGCTCGCTCACTCGAGGTCCGATTTGCTCAGGCCATCGCCGGTTATCCCTATAACACGAACGTGGTTTCAGCTTTTCATATAATTGTTATAGGTTCGTTTTATCCTATAATGCTTCTTGTTAAGTTTTGTTTAAGGTTTAATATGCCCAATTATCTAGGTATTAAGTCTTTTACAATTATTCTAGGTTTGGGGTTAGGTTCAGGTTCGGTTTTCGCATCGATTTCTAAACCAAGTTTTTAGTTCGATTTTTAAGTAGCGTTTTATATTCCAACCCTAGAAATTAGTTTCAACCCATAATGTGAAATTAATCACATTATTTCCCGATAACCTAAATACCATCACTATCCTTTGTCAGTGTTTATTTTACTCGGTACACTTAAATCCATATCAGTGTATCGAATTCACTCCTAATGTGATAAATTTTTACATTTTTCATATAATTCCATAAATTCAAGTTTCCTATCAGATTTATTGTGCATTTTTATTATTCTCAAAATATCAATTTTTATTATAATATTTTCTATTTATTATATTTTCAATAATTACACATTATGCATTATTGCATATTATGCACATAATGCATTTCTAATATTTCTATTACCCTAATTACCATTTCTAAACACCAATTATTATTTCAAAATGTCTAAATCCATCCTAAATCAGATTTTACTCCAAATTTCCCTAATTTACAAAATTAACTATTTTTTTTTCCAATTACTCATTTATTACATAATTAACCTAATAATTACACCTAACACCCTAAATGCTACATGTATCATGCTCCATCAGATTTCCACATCCTAAAACATATAATTATTCACTAAATCAGAAATTAATCATTTAATTACATAATTAACCCTAAATCACCTAATTTTACCATCATTTTAGGGCTAAAAATTAACTTAAAAATTTCGAAAATTAATTTTAAAAAAATGGCTTCATAGCACTGTTTTATGTCACATGAGCATCCTACAGAAAAATTTTGAGCCCCAAACTACATCCCTAAGCCTATTTAATTTCTGGTTTAATCATGCTCGGTTTTGAACAATTTGTTAAGAACCCTATATTTCCAGACATAATTAAACTAAATCAATATTTTTCCCTAAATCTACATACAATAAAACCCCATAATAACAAGTTTCATAATTTTCTGGGCAAAATAACTAATTTTACAAAATTATACAAGAATCGGGCTGGAATTTGAACTCACCGGTTCAGGTGGCTCCGGCCACCGCGGGCCGCCGTGGCCTTGTCGGCCGGCCTGGGTGCTGCCACCACCGTGTGGTGGTGGTGGTGGTGGCCGTCCACTCCCAGCTCCTCGTTTGGTGTGGGTTCCCTTTAAAACCCCTAACTGCACAGTTTTTCTTATTTTTTTTCATTTTCTGGATTTTCTCTCGAATTTTCGACTCTCCCTAATTTTCTCTTATTTCTAACTATCCAAATGAGTTCCTGGATTTTTCCTGCTATTTATAGGGTTTTAGGGGATTTATTGTGCATTAATTTGGACAAGACAAGTGCTTTATCCCTAAATTTTTGGCTTTTATGTTGTTCTAATTTAATTGGTTGAATTTTCTTTTTCAGATTCTGACTTGCCACGACCAGCCTTGCATCATTCCACACCCTTCTGATTTTTTTCTGATTTTTCCTCAATTATTTTATAATTTTCTTTAATTATTTGCTTACTTTTTGGTACATTTAGGTAATTTCGCGTATTTTTATCTACACGTAAATACATGTAGGGTACACGTGAACATTCCTAAATATTACTTTGGTCATTCTAAAATTTTTAGTATACATATAATTTATCTCTAATAATTTATTAGTTATTATATTACACTTTTTGCCTTTTTGGTAATTAGCAGTTATTATGCTTAAAATTTGAAAATTTTATAGTCTCCTATTTTACTACTTATTTTCTTAAATTTAAGTTTACAGGGTCATTTTTACTGGTATCTTGTTAAATACTTTATAATTTGGATTTGATCAGATCTTTTAACCGATCGCCCTAAACCTTGAGTTCTAAGTTCAATCCTACGGTTACTTGGCTGAACTTTGGGGCTTACAGTTAAGACCAAAAGATAGATTAATTAGGTAAGCGCTTATAGAGCTGACTAAAACCTAAAGATAAGAAAACTTGGTCATACCTTAATGAGCTGACAAACCAAGGCAGTCAAAGCGCCCATTGAGTTGGCTAAGACCTGAAGATAAGGAAACTTGGTCGTACCCTAATTAGCTGACTAATCAAGGCAGTCAAAACACCCTTTGAGCTGGCTAAGACTTAAAAATGAGGAAACTTGGTCGTGCCTTAATGGGCTAACTAACTAAGGCAATCAATATGCCCTTTGAGCTGGCTAAGACCAAAAGATAGATGAATTAGGTAAACGCTCCTAGAGCTAACTAAAACCTAAAGATAAGAAAACTTGGTTGAAGCGCCCTTATGAGCTGACTAACCAAGGCGGTCAAAGCGCCCTTTAAGTTGGTTAACACCTGAAGATAAGGAAACTTGGTCATGCCCTAATAAGCTGACTAACCAAGGTTGTCAAAGTGCCCTTTAAGCTGGCTAAGACCTAAAGATAAGGAAACTTAGCCGTACCTTATTGAGCTAACTAACCAAGGCAGTCAAATCATCCTTTGAGTTGGCTAAGACCTAAAAATGAAGAAACTTAGTCGTACCTTAATGAGTTGACTAACCAAGGCGGTCAAAGCGCCCTTTGAGCTGGCTAAGACCTAAAAATAAAGAAACTTGGTTATGCTCTAATGAGTTGACTAACTAAAGCAGTCAAAGGGTCCTTTGAGGTGGCTAAGACCTAAAAATGAAGAAACTTTGAATTAGGGTAGCGCTCCATGAGCTTGCTAAATCCTTAAAAGATTATAAGTTGGGCAACATTCTGTGAGTTGGGCAACTAGGAGCCTATGAAATTTTGGATTGGGACTACACTCACGAGCTAGCTAACACCCTAAGAGATTATAAATTGGGACTATGTTTTGGGAGCTAGTCGGAAGCTTAAGAAACTTTAGATTGGGACTGCGTTCTATGAGCTGGCTAGATCCTTAAATGAAAATATGAATCTGGATAGCGCTCTATAAGTTGACTGAAGCGCTAAAGAAGATATGGATAGAAACAGTACTCTATGAGCTAACTATATCTTTGAGAAAACAGATAAAGGGTAAGCACCCTTCGGACTTGCTTAAATTCTATTGACAATTGAAAGTAAAACTAAGGAACATAGCCAACTCAAAAAAGACTCTTGATTTGAGAAATTTACAAATGAGGAATTTGGTGAAAACTGTTTATAACATGAATTGAAAATTTGGCTACTATGGATTAAATGGATTGGAAAATGAATGGAAAAACTTGTAATAAGCCTCCACTTTCTCTCTCTCCTTTTCATGTCCTTTCATTTTCTTTTTTCCTTCTTTTTCCTTGAAAGTTTACAAACGGATACAAATTCCTATTTAAAAGGCAAATGCTATAATCATGTAAGGTATCTGATATCCACCCTAGTTTGTAACTTAGACAATGAGCTTCTTGGATAGGCCTTAAACATTCATTTCATAAGGAAAAGGTAACTCACAATTAATCTAGTCAAAGAGGACTTCCTTATGCACTTTCAGTCTGAATTTCACTCTTGATTACTATTTTAGAAATTATAATCCAGTTTGTAAGTTGGCTGAATGTGGATTGAAGCTTCAATGTTTTTCAGTTGGAGTTACTGCGCTTGGAGGATTATGGCATGTTGCTGTTTTGGTATATTGTGGCAATGTGCAGATCGGACATTGTTGCTAGCTATTGATTGGTGTTACTTAATGCTACGCGTGGCTGAGCGAAGGTTGAAACTAATTGCATCTATTTGTAGATGGAGGGAGTTCATGATCATATGAATGCTGTGTTTGTTGGTGATGATGAAGCCTGGCTGCTGCAAGGTTGAGTACTTGACAATGCTGATCGATAGATGGATGTGCAGTACTGCTATTGTTCGATGTTGCATCAGTGGTCAAACAAGGATCTTCGGTGATTGGAGATTAAATGTAGCATCAGGTTATGTTGGAGCTGAAAAAAAAAAAAAAACTCCTTTCCTTTTTGGCGTGATGTGTATTTATAAACCCAAAACAAATCACATCAAATCGTATCCGTTCATATCTATTGTATCTAATTTAATAAAAACTAGATTTGAATCCTTTATATAAATCCAAATCTAATAATAATCAAACTAAATTCAAATGGTTTTAATTAGATATGAATTCCATGCATTTAACTCGCTTTTTTTGTAAAAATAAAAGGATTGAAATAAAAGACACCTAAGTATCTAGTGAGATTCGAACCTAAAACCTCAAATTAAATTAAATCCAATCCAATAGTTTAATGCTTATCTGTTAGGCCATTAGCCTACGCCTTAACATTCAGTGCAATTAAATTGTACTTAAACCACGCGACTCCCTAAAATAATTTTTTTAAACTAAGCTAAACTAAAACGATTAACTCTAAAATAATTTACTTCCTAAACAAAAATCTTTTTAATTTTTCTTTTTCTCATTTTTTTTATTTTCATCATTTGTCAATTTTTATTATTTTTATCTTTTATTAATAATAATTTTTTTATTTATTTTTATTTTATTATTATTTTATTTTTGAATTAGGACCCTTTTTGTAAAATAAAAAGTAAGACTACAGAAAGGCAAAAATTAGGTGTCTATAAACATACATTGCATCTACTTAACCTTGCTTAAAAACTCTGGATTCTCGATGTTAGATTTGTGCTATTGTCTCCATCTCACTTATTAAGTAAGTTGTCACTTATTTCCTGATACTTGTTTTGTAGGTTTTCTAATAGAATCACTAGTACTACTCTAAGTTCTTGAAGATTGAAAAATAGGATCAAGGAATAAGATTTAAGATTGATGAGCTAAATTCCTATGTATTTATCGATTTTACTAACTTATAAAAAAACTAATAGGGTTTCTATTAGTGATTAGTGACCTTCTAGTTTTCAACTATGAATACTGTTACTATGCTCTATAAACCTATGACCCTTTATAAACCCTTTACCAATCACTCTATTTTCTCAAATCAATGTACTTTTTGAACATTTTGTTGAAATTGAGATTTTATACGCTAAATGATTTGTAAAGATTAATTTTCTCAGTCATTTGAGCTATAAGTTTATTTTTCTAAACTATTTTGAAAAGTTACACAATAAGTTGATATCTATGAGACTCAAAATTAGGTGACTTAAAGTGAGGAAGTAGTAAACGCTTTGTGTAAGCTATACCTACGTTAGTGGCTAGCTTCTAGCTTAAGTTTGTTTACACTATAAGACTATTACGACTCTCTAATTTGAGACATGATACTAAAAAATCCAATGCATCATTTTAGATCTAAGCACATCGAGGTAAGACATCATTTGATATAAGATCATGTTAACAATCAAGATATAAATATTGAATTTGTGTCAACCGAGAATTAGTTAGCTGATATTTTCACCAAGCCTCTTAATAAGACCAAATTTGAGTTTATAAGAAATGAAATTGTTGTTTGTTATCCATTTGCATGAATATTTGAGTAACTAGTATATTGTAGAAATTATATATGTTATTCACATGCTATGTAGTTTAATTAATTTTTGAAATTTATGTAAATCATGTGCATATATACATTTATGTGATTTTTTATTTTTTGTAGCTTATTAATTTATTTTGTATATTTAATTACTGAATTTTCAACTAATAAAATAAAATTAATCACCTAACATAGAATATTAGGACAATATTTTCATAAAATAATTTTTACCGTTAGAAGAAATAAATGAGTTATTATTTTAAGCTCCTCTTACGTCAACTTTTCAACAGTTACTTCTCCTACTTTTTCATTTTCATACATGCACCACTCCTATGTCTAATGAGTTATTAGACTCACTCACTTCTTCATTTGTAATAGCCATATATCTCTCTCTCATTTTAATTCTCTTTCAGATTCAATTACCTTTCTTCCACTTGTCCACTTCTTCACATTCTTCTCCTTATGTCCTATTTTAAATTTTTTAAAATCTCCACTCATTCATAACTACAAATCACTTCCCCTACGATCTATTTCCTCTTTCTCTCACATATTCTCTAATTTCTTTACAAAGCTCATTCTTTGACATTTCCCTTATGGCTCTAAGAAAATCCTTTTGTCTTGGTCTTAAAACCAAAAAGGATCTCAAGAACACAAAGGAGAACCCATACTCACTAGTGAACGAAACCTCAAATTCTGAACGAACCCTTATTCAAGAATCTCAAAACCTTACTTTAGAAAATCCAAACCCTAACCCTAATACTAATCAAACCGAAACAACTACTAAAGAGAAGGGAACTAATGATACGATTGAGAGTTCATTAAGTAAGGATATTGTTGAGACTAAAGAGGAAACATCTGATGATGATGAGGTAACTAAAGGAGAAGGAAAATCTTCAAGTGAGAAAAAAGGAAAGAAGTCAAAATTAAAACCAAAACCACCTATCAGGGAAGGACTTGGAGAAACTTCCAAAACATAAGTAGTTTCAAGAAAGGAGATTGAGTTTATGATTGAATGAAAAATGGATTGGCTATTGAGTCAAGCCTAGGCTTCTTTGAAAGAAGGAATTGAAAAACAATCCGAACCATCTCCAATACCTCTTACTTCACCAAAGAAATCCCTACCTCAACCATTTATAGAACTTGAGATTCCACTCTCTAATACTACAAGTTTTGATCGAACAAATCTACCACCATCTCCACAACCTCCAACTCTAATAGAACAACAACAACAATCTCTTCATTTTGTTGCATCAAAACCACAATCCTTACCTCCAATTGCAAAGTCTCATCTCCACAAGTTGAAGCATCAAAGGAACTACCACCATAAGTTACTTCAACAACTATTCTAATGTTACCATGGAAGGAGTCTACCTAGCCTTCATCACCTAAACAATCAAGTTCTTCTGGCACTCCTTGGATCAAGAAGAGTTGCCTTAAGAAGAAAAAAGAAGGCTACTTAGTTTTAGTATTTTGTGTTTAAGTGTCAATGTTTGCTTGTTTTGTAAATTCTAGCAAATCAATAGTTGAACCTTAATTCAAATCTGAGTATCCTAAACTATACAATAAGTCAATAAGGCTAGTAATAATAAAAAATTATGAAATTTAATAAATCAAATATAACACCGATAACAAAACTCTAGGAATTGATCGAAACCTTAAATCGCATATTAAAACCCTAAAACTGATTTATGTACTATTAATCAAAATTGAATCCGAATTTGTTCAAAACCCTAAAATTAGAAATATAAGCCTATAAAATAGTTAAATATTATTCGATAGTGATATAATCATAGTTGATTACAATTTTCGACTAAATCACCTATTCGCATAAAATTTTAATGAAATCGCTACGATAACTTGTAAAAAATTATAATTATAACGGGTACCAATTAAATTGATAAATTTTCACAAAAATTTCAAAATTAATTTATGATGAGTATTGTTATAATTTATATGTTTAGAAAAATTACATATATTTATTATTAATTTTTATTTTCTTCCTTTTTCTTTTTCTCTTTTTCTCTTTTCTTTCTTTTCTTCTTTTCCTTTGGTTGCTACGTCTTGCAAACAAGAAGAAAAAATTAGAAATATAGCAGCCTATGTGAGATAAATTAAGAGACAAGTGTTGCAATTAGAAAGACAAAGCAAATATAGTTGGATTAAGTTATCTTGTCTCCATAAATGCTAACTCAATTAGATTTGTGTAATATATATATATAAGTACAAATTAGCCAAAGTGGGATGTCTGCAACATTAAAAAGAAAAGAAAAGCAGTACAAACATAGCAAGATCTTACGCACACACACACGAAATTGAACTAAAAAAGAACAAAAAAAAAGAGAAGAAGAAGAAAGACGAACCGTAAGAAGGAATTAGGAAGAAGAAGAAGGAGGGGGAAAAGAAGAAGAAATCAAATATAAAGAGGTAAGTAAAATTATTTTAGTAGTATATATATATATTATATGGTATGTATATGGATCCATAAGATTACATATAATATGTATTAAAGATTTTTACAAAATAACTATAGAGATATACATATATATGTACACGTGAAATACTTATTTATGTATATATATATATATATATATATATATACAATATACAAGCTTATTTTCATATGTATATAGAGATGTATTCGTATAGTAAATA
>JAMXBB010000008.1:13886588-13910849 GCA_024138015.1 Lumnitzera littorea
GACTCTCTCTAATTTTCTCTAATTTGTATCTGTCCAAATGAGCTTCTGAATTTTTCTTGCTATTTATAGACGAATTTTGTAATTATTATGCATTAATTTGATGGGATTTTGCCCCATTTCCTTGATTTTAGGCTTTTAGTTTGTCAAATTCTTATTGGCCAATTTTTATTTTGCAGCTTTGGACCTGCCACGACCTTATCTTACTTCAGTTATGCACTTCTGATTTTTTTCTGATTTTTCTATAATTATTTTGTATTTTTCTTTAATTATTTACTTAATTTTCAGCCTATTTCACTAATTACGCGTATTTTTATCTACACGTAAATACATGTAGGGTGCACGTGAACATTCCTAAATATTATTTTGGTCATTCTAAAATTTTTAGTATACATATAATTTATCTCTAATAATTTATTAGTTATTATATTACACTTTTTGCCTTTTTGGTAATTAGCAGTTATTATGCTTAAAATTTGAAAATTTTATAGTCTCCTATTTTATTACTTGTTTTCTTAAATTTAAGTTTACAAGGTCATTTTTATTGGTATCTTGTTAAATAGTTTATAATTTGGGTTTGATCGGATCTTTTAACCGATCGCCCTAAACCTTGAGTTCTAAGTTCAATCCTACGGTTACTTGGCTGAACTTTGGGGCTTATAGTATGTGGCATTCCTAAGCTTGATGCATGATAGATTAAAGTGGTATCAAATCTTAGGTTTATAAACCTATAGAAGTTGAGCAAATGATTTATATGATGGTGAGTTAAGATGAGTGGGTGTACTAAAAAGGGAATCCTTAGTAATAGCAGTATCTTAATAATCCTTACTTTCTTTTCTTTAAGTGCGTTTTCCTTGCTATTTCTTTTAACAAATTTAACCCATTTTTCTTTTGTTAATGGCTATAGAATGCAACTAAGAAGAAAAGTTGAGTTAAGAGGAACCATAGGAGCCGGTTTGAGTGATGCTCCTAGGGAAGCTAACTTGGAAGGGGGTTAGTAGCAACGACCGCCATAGAATGAAGGAGTGCTTATCACCATAAATGATATTAATAGGCTATTGACTACTGTTAACAATATGATAAGAGTAAATAGGTAGTAGAATTAGATTTAGAGGTACCATAAACAATTGCAGTAGTAATAACAGTTATTTATGGCTTAGAATAATAATGGATCTAATGGTTGGAGTGGAGTTGTTGCTAATTCCATGAATGGTATGGATATAAGTATAGGTAGTAAAAATAACAAAGGTAGCCCCATGACCTTAAAGAAATTTGTAAGATTGGCAGTTAATTTCAACCTTAGACTATGATGCTATGGGTATTGAGAGGTGGATAACTCATATTGAGAGAGTCATTGAGGGTTTAAAAGTCCCTGACTATAGGAAGGTTTTGTTTGCCACTTATATGTTGAGGGATACTATAGCAAAATAGCATGAAGGAGAAAGAGTACTCTAAAATGTTCCTATTATTAGGGCAATGTTTAGAGAACTATTTTATAGGAGGTACTCCCCTAAAAGCCTTTGATGAAGATTTGTGAGTCAATACTATGATTGTAGTTAAGGAAACCATATAGTGGAGCAACACAAGGTTGAGCTCAATCACCTACACAAATTCTTACTAATAGCCTAGAGAGTTGACAAATGGTATAAAGTATAGATATTTATCTACCATGAGGTAGGGTCCTTAAAGTTTGGTACCTATGCAGCAGTACTTAATAAGGCCATGAATACAAAGGAGATGCTAGAGGATGAGGCTAAGCCTTCAAGAGGAAAGGTGGTTATGGAGAAAAGACTTACTTTAAGTATAGTAATTCAAGATTGGGGAAAGCAACCTTTCCTTTAGCAAGCTAAACCTATAGCTAGGGTTGTTGGGGCTCTACCTACTAGACTTGTTCCTTTATCACCGGTGTTACCTCCATCAACACCAGTTTTTGGGACTTAGGTGTACAAAGTACAAAAGACCACATGATTTGTTAGAATGCAGGTGGGAAAATGGAGCGTGCTTCTCCTATGGTAAGATAAGGCATGTTAGTAGGGAATGCTTAGCAAAGGTGAAGATTCCTTAGACCTTTTGCTTTAGTTGTAAATAGAGGGGATACCATACATTTTAAGTGTAATGCTGTTACATAGCTAGTCCTAGTTTGGCAGCTAGCATCATAGCATAATGTTTGACCTCAAGGGAGAGGTCAAGGAGGCAAAGCTATGATTGTAGGACCAAAGCAGAGAACTCTTACAAAAGTGTTTGTACATCAGCTACAATAGTTAGATTATTAAGTGGATCAAGGGAGTGACATCATGATAAGTACGCTTTTAGTGAATTCTACTACAGTATATGTATTATTTGACATTAGTGCCACTTATTCTTACATTGTTGAGTCTTTTGTGTCTGGTTATAATATAAAACCTAAATTGTTAGTTGATTCTCTCTATGGGTTGGGTCTTCTTTGAGAGTGGGTAAAGTTTTAAATGACATTTTTAAAGATGAAAAAATAGAGAATCATGGTTAAGTCTTGTTGTCTAATTTGTATATCTTAGGGATGGCATACTTTAATGTAATCTTAGGGCAAATTGGTTGATAAGAAATTATTCCATTATAGACTACTATAACAAGTTAGTTTATTTCACTCTTGAGGATGAAGAGCCTTTCAATTTCTAGTTAGAAGATCAAAAGCCATTAGGGTTCAACTCATATGAGTTGTGGGGTGGCATAAATTAGCAACCTTGACTACTAGCTTAAGCTAGATTAGGGATTTGGAAGGGGTTCCAATAGTGAAGGAATTCTAAGATGTTTTCCTAAAGCACTTGCTTAGATTACCTCCAATAAGAGAAGTAGAGTTTAGAATTGATTTGGTGCCAATGACGAAACCTATCTTTAAAGTAGCTTAAAGCATAACTCCAGTAGAATTGTTGAATTGAAGAAGTAGTTACATGAATGGTAAGACAAGGAGTTTATTAGGCCTAGTATGTCATCTTGAGGTGCACCAGTTCTTTTTGTGAAGGGATCTACCCAATGTAACAATTAAGAGTAAATATCTTCTCCCTTATATTGATAAACTATTTGATCAACTGCATGTAGCCAAAATCTTCTCAAAGAGAGATTTGAGATCGAGGTATTATTAGTTGTAGATCAAAGGACAGGACATATACAAAACGGCCTTTAGAATACAGTACGAATTGTATGAGTTTCTGGTTATGTAGTTTGGGTTGACAAATGAATAAGTTTGTAGTGGTGTTTATCGATTACATCTTGGTTTACTCTACAAGTGAAGAAGAGCATGATAAGCACTTAAGGTAGGTGTTGAATAGATTGTGAAATGAAAATCTATGTGCTAAGTTTTCTAAGTGTGAGTTCTAGTTAAAGAAAATTTCCTTTCTGAGGTACATTGTCAACAGGGATGGATGGTTGGTAGACCAAGAGAAGATTGAAGTGATACTTGATTAGCCAAGATCGAAGATGGTGATAGAAATTAAAAGTTTCCTAAGATTAGCAAGGTATTACAAAAAATTTGTCTAAGCTTTCTCTAGAGTAGTAGTCCTACTAGTGAGATTAACACAAAAAGGGGTAAATTTTGAGTGGGATGATAATTGTGAGAGAAGCTTTTAAGAATTGAAGAGAAGACTAGTAATAGCTCTAGTATTGGCATTAATCCAAAGCGGTGAAGAGTATATAATATATAGTAATGCTTCCCATTAAGGTTTGGGGTGTATACTTATGCAATGTAATAATTAGAAAATTTAATTACAAAAATGATTATTAAATAAAGGAATAATAATAATAAAAGAAGATGGTGAAGTAATGATTTCATGGAAAGCATGAGGGCAAACTTATCATAGAAAAGATTAGGGACACAACGGTTGAGGAAAGGGGTACTTATATAAAATAAAGCATGTATCTTTTTCTCTCTCCTTCCCTAATGTAACTCTTATAGAAAAACAAAACAGGCTTAGCCCATCAACTATGGGGATATTTAGAGAAGGAAGGTTAGTACAATGTTTTCCTTAGTCATGCATTTTGAACTTTATTATTATAATCATTTAAACATAAGTTCTCTACCCCAAAACAAAAGAACACGACCGTTTTATGGGGTTTGATATAGAAACTTGAAGTTCTTGAATGAGTAAATGTAAACTTGAACTTTTTGGAATAGGAAAGAGTATTAAATAGAAGATTGTTGATGTTATAGAATTATCTTATATGGATTTTTCGAAGAAAATGTGAAAGAAGATAATTCTTGAAGAGATTCATTGTTATAAGTAAGTTCCTTTTAATGATTTGGTTCTTATGTAGTAAGTGAGAATTTTGAAAGATAATGGTTTAGAAAGGATTTTCTTTGTGTTATGGAAGGATTAATAAAGTGTTAAATGAGTTTTGAAAGGTTCGAAGTTGGTTTCTACTTTTGGGTTGAATGTTCTTCAAAGAAGACTAACATCAGTGTATGTGATGGAATACCGACCCCTAGACCCATCACTTATACTCTCCTCTAAGGCCTCTAATCTCTTACTTGGAGGATTCTATTTTGTTAGCCTACTGAAGATGAGCTCTTGTACATGGAAGAGCTATAGATGAACTCTCTATGGGCCTAGCTTAGACACACCCTACTCTACTTGGACTCTTGCTTAGTTGTTGACCTACCAAGTGTTGATGCCAATTTGTTATGTATGGAGGCTGACTTACTAAGTGCCGAGTCTAAGGACATTATATGTTACGCTTTACTCTCCCAACCTACTAAACTACAACATTAGTAAATCACCTTGGTAGCTCCCAACACAGCTCATCAACAACAACCTAAACCTTAACTCCACTTAGCCACAATACCCTAAAATCCTAGAACGTGGACCTAATCATAACATGCCACCTATTATTCCTTTTTTTTTTTTCCTTTGACATTATACTATAACCCTTTATAATATTTGCCCCTTTTGTACCCTTTTAGCAATGTACTAAACTAGTATTATTGTATGACCCTTTATTGTAATTGAACATAGTCCCTTGTTGCCCTAAGGACTTACTATAAATAATTCCTTGTCTTTTGTAGTTGAAATCAACTTATACCTTCCAATTAATGAATATTCCTATTCTTGTGAGATACCCTTCTCGAAGTACATTTTCTCTTATACTCTTATCTAATCTTACTAAATAACTTGAGATTAGTGGCAAGTAGATCTTAGAATTAGCTTGTGAGTTATATCAGGTGAAGTACTAAGTCATGTTGTGTTCATTTGTATCCTTTGAGCAGCTTTACAAAAGCTATTGTGTTTGCAATTCTATTCATCCCTTCTTTTTTGATATTCTTTGATATCTTGAAGGACCTACTTGGTTACAACTTCTACGATAAGTCCTAGTTATTAACTCAACTCCTAAGCACATTATATAATCTTGGTGTCAAAGCTTAAGGTTACGATTGATAGCTCAATGTTGAAGTATTTTGTGTTAAAGTGTGTATGTTTTGTTAAGTGGAAAACACAGGAAGTTCTTAAGTCAATATGTGAAATCGTATTTTCTAAGTTTGTGATAATTCTTCTATTGAGTAGTGAACTTCCCAAAGTTTTGTATTGAGAATGTTGAATCCCAATGTTCAAGGAGAGATTACTGATGCCGAGAGTGATGCTTATGGTTGTAGTCGTGTTTCCCAATAGACCTCACAAACTACTAACAAACAGTTGCAAGACCTTGCTACTATTGTAGCCAACCTGGCTATCTTTGTATAGAGGGTAATAAAGACTAAGCCATAAGAGAGAGTTGACGAATGAGGCCAAAAAGTGAAAGATATGCCAAGAAGATAGGTAGGTAAGTATCGAGCCCTCGAAGTTACTAATGTGAAATTAGCCCACCCTGATATGCTGAGAGGTTTGCAAGGAGGAGAATAGAGTTAGATGATGTTAAAGAATACGGTGACAAGGAGGAGTAGTATGACAAATTTAAAGAGCATGAGTTTTGTGCCCCTAGAGGAGCTGAGCATCTCAAAGTTTAGATTTTGAGTTTCAGTGGGTCTAATAGTGCAGATAACTATCTAGACTAGGAGGAGAAGATTGAAAAGATATTTGACATTCATGACTACGATGACTCGATGTGTATTAGAGTAGCTCTGTTATAATTTTTTGGTACATAGCAATATGGTGGAAGAAATTGGAAAATGTATGTTAGCATGCTCTACATGAAATCTGAACTTGGAATGAGATGAAGAGAATTCTGAGGAGTAGATTTGTTCTAGAACACTATAAGCAAGACACTTTTCGATGTCTCCAAGAGCTTAGATAAGGTAACGGATCAATGGACAAGTATGTCAAAGAGTTCTAGCTACTAATGATTTGATGTGATGTTTACGAGCCTATGGTATGGACATTAGCACGGCTCATTTCTAGAATAAGATCTAAAATTGGTAATATAGTGGAAGTATAGAGGCTTGGAAGTCTAGTTGAGACCATCCAAGTAGCATAGAGGGTTGAAAGGCAGAAGCAAAATCAAATTAGTTGAGTACCAAGTAGCCACCCTAACATGATGAGCATAACTAGTGTATTGAGTTTACTTGGATATGACCAAGCTTAGTATAGTTTTGAGGTATACTACCGAGGATAGATGTCGAATAGAACTGATATTAGCTGAAGTAAGACTAAGGCTAAAGAACCTAAGGTCCAAAAGGATCAAGGTCGGAGCTTTAGTAGGAAGACCAAAAAGATTAAATGTTTCCAATGTTTAGGTTTAAGGCACATGACTAGTCAGTGCCCAAAATGACATGTCATGACAATTAAGGGAAAGAAGCCCTAATTTGAAGTAGAGAGTGCTATTGAAGGTAAGGAAGAAGAAGTGGGAGTTGATCAACTGCTAGAAGAATTTCAAGAAGACTCTGACGCTTTGACTTGATCTGAAATGGGGTAATACTGTATGTAATGGGGATCATGGACCAATCACTCACTCTCAATCTTAAAGACTCGCCCATATAGTTTACTAAGCTATCCAAAGAGAGTTAACCTTTGAAGAACGATCCTTTCTCCAGTCTGACTGACTGAATTACTCTACTCTCCATCTCATCAAATAGACTCTTAAGGTGTTCAACTTATTACCGAGCCAACCCCTTCACAATACATTAGCCTAAGGTCAAGCACCAAACTCACCTATTGCTATCTTGATACATTGTTGAAGTTGAGCTTCCCCCAATCTCGAGCTAACTAGCCAAGGTCAACTAGAAAATAGGCCACCTCTTAAACTAGTCCTTCTTCAGTTTGGAACACTTGAGCTACCGAGTTGCCAAGCACCTGACCTGATTTGCCCAAGACACGTTTTACATGCCAGACAGCATCATTGACACCATAGCATGGAAAGTTGATAGGCATCCATTTTCTAGCATCTATACTGTCCTATTTGTATCTAAATATCCCCTTTTATCTAAGTATAACTTTACCCTTGTAATTTATTCCTTTTTCCTTTTCTAATAGGAATCCTTTTTATGATTTACATATACTTAGGAATCCTTTTTGTAATTTGCATATACTTAGAGCATGAGTGCTTTTAGACATACTTCCCTTTGTAAGCTAAGTGCCATTTTCTTACTCTCAATTACTCCTATATAGTCCATTATGAGTGTAGATTAATGGTGATTATCCTTCGGCCACAATTGTACATAATATCAAGTGCTACTTAAGGTTGCATGAGGCATTGGTGTATCATATCCAACATCAGTACATGAGGAACCCCCCCCCCCCCCCCCTACTCAAACCTCAACTTCCATTTGTCATTCGAACCATCTCACAATTCAAACCTACCCCTTTGTGGTTCACATGATACTAGACGTCATGTGTTCATTTACGACTCTATATCATCTTGGTATCAAAGCTTGGGCTACATTTGAGCAAATTTATGTTACTTAGTATTCTAAGTGGCTTATTACTGCTGTAAGTGTGTTTTAGAAGTTGTCTATAGTTGTTGTAAGTGTTTGGAGAGTGTTTAGTAGCAAGGAAATTTTGTGCTTTGTTTTCCCCTGTTTCTTACTCGCGAAATAGAGTATGTGTTTGATTGGTTTATCATGTATAGCTATAACAATGATAAAAGTATTAAGTGTCGTTTTGTTGTTGTCATTGGTAGGAAGAACTTTAAGTGGTGTTTTCAGCTATTAATCTATTGAAATAGACAACAATGTCTAACTTTAGTATTCAAGGAACCCTAGGTGACCAAGAGGGTAGTGCTCAAAATGGACAAGGTTAACAAGGAAGTTCCACACCCTAGTTTGTGAATGACCAACTGGATAGACTTACTAACCTAGTGGCTAGTCTGGTGACTACCATAAACAAAGATAAACAACAAACTAGAAACGATCCCTATAGAGGACAAGCTAATGAATAGTTAGAGAGAGGCAATAGCTAATACAACTAAGCTAATGCCCTAGTTTAGCCATCCCGTGCTAGAAGAATAGACAAAGTTGTTGGACATAAACTAACATTAGTTAAGATCGAAGAAGAGGATAAGGAAGTATGTGATGAAGCGGAAGAGTATTATAAACTCGAGGAGAGGAATGTTCAAGCCCCTAGAGTGGAAAGATTGAGAATGCATATCCTTAGTTTTTCTAGGACTGGTGATGTTGAGGACTACTTAGACTAGGTAGATAAAATTGGGAAGCAGTTTGAATGTCATGAGGTACTTGATAATGCTGAGGTTAAACTTGTTGTATTGGAGCTTCCTGGCTATGTCTCCTTGTAGTAGAAGAACCTATAAGCTACCCATATAAGAGAATGAGAAGAGAAGTTACGAGTTAGGATATGATGAAAAGAGTAATGAGGAGAAGGTTTGTTCCAAGCTATTATTTGTGAGACACCTTCAAGAGATTACAGGAGTTGAGGTAAGGAAGATTGAGTGTGGATGGGTATGTGAAGGGGTTCTAAATGTTATTGATCCGATGTGAAGTTATTAAGCCTAAGGACCAAACTATATCCTGATTCATTAGTGGGATGAAGTATAAGATTAGAGATATTCAGGAGATGATGGATATTGGTTCACTTAATGAAGCTATCTAAACTACCTAGAGAATTAAGAAGTGCTGAGTAGGAAGATTCCCGGCTCCTATCAATCGACCTACCGCTAGCCAACATGTTCTCAGCAGACTTGTACGATTAGAATTAAGCAAGGTTGTTGATGTCCAACTTGCTCAAACTTCCCAAGAAAGTTTGAGAAAGGCCAAAGCTTAGGTAAAAAGACAAGTGAGACCAAGTGCTTCAAGTGCTATAGATTTGGACACATGGTTGCTTAGTGTCTCAATAGAAGGACCATGGTGATTTGAAGAGAAGCACTAACCATTGAGGTGGTATTGATAAGGAGGTAGAAGTGCCAAAAATGACTAGAAAAACTGAGCTATTCAAGGAGGAAGAAGTCATTTATAGTGAAGAGGGTAATTTTATGCCTGTAACTCTAGTGTTAAGGAGAACAATAAGTGTGAGTCCTTTGCTTGAGAACAAATAACAGGAGAATTTGTTTCACATTGGTTGTAAGGCCAATGGATCATTGTGTGCATTAATCATTGATAATGGCAACATTACTAATGTAGCATTTGTTTTCATGGTCTAACAATTAAAGTTACCAACTAAGCCCTATTCGAAGCCTTATAAACTGCAATGGCTTAGTGACAAGGGAGCCTTACAATTGAAAAAGTAAGTGATTGTGTCAATTGGTATTGGAAACTATCGAGATGAAGTACTCAGTGATGTGTTACTCATGAGTGCGACCCATATTCTTCTTGGATGAACATAGATGTTTGATTGTAGTATGATATACGATGAAAGGAAGTGCACATGTTCCTTAGAGCATGAGAGTAGGAAGGTGAAATTGAGCCTTACAACTGTTAAGCAACTTAAAAGCATGCAAACTCAACTAAGTTAAGTTTTGAAGAAGGAGGCTTTGATGATGACTCAAGTTAAGCTAAAGAAAGAGATAAAGCTTAAAGAGCCAACCGATTTACTAGTTAGAAGGTTACATAAGATGAGAGGATTAGACGAGGAACTACTACTTGCTAAGGTAAAAACCTTGTTGGATGAGTTTATCGATCTATTCCCAAGTAAATTGCCAGAAGGTCTGCCTCCTATCCGAGGCATTGAACATATAACTAACCTATAGCCAGGAGTCGCACTATCGATTAAGCCTACTTATAAGTTAAATCTTAAGCAAGCTATTGAGCTGTAGAGACTGGTAGATGAGCTAATGAAGAAAGGGTATGTATGAAAGTCCCTAAGCCCATGTACAGTACTAGCTCTATTGGTACTAAAGAAAGATGGGACATGGAGGATTTGTATGGATAGCTAAGCAATCAATTGCATTACCATCAAGTATCGGTACCTTATACTAAGGCTTGACAAGTTGAATAAAGCAAGAGTATTCTCCAAGATTGATCCCAAATCCAAATGCAAGAGAAAGATGAATGGAAGGCCACATTCAAGACCCGTAATGGATTATATGAATGGCTTGTGACGACTTTTCGACTATTGAATGTATCGAGCACATTCATGAGACTGATGAACCATGTCCTCCAAGAACTAATAGGGAAATTTGTAGTTATTTATTTTGATGACATTTAAGTTTACAACCCTAACTTGGAGACTCACTATGAGCACCTCCAAGCAGTCTTCTTAAAACTTCGATCTGAGAAGCTTTTTGCCAATTTGAAGAAATGTGACTTCTACTAACCTGAAGTGATCTTTCTAAAATTTTTTATGAGTGGTGGTGGTATACAAGTTGATGATGACAAGATAAGAGTGATTATTGAGTGGCTTATACTAACCTATTCAACCGATGTACGAAGCATCCATAGCCTAGCATCATTCTATTATTGATTTATAAGGAACTTTAGTACTATTGTAGCCCCAATCACTGAACTATCAAATGAAAATGTTGAGTTTAAGTAATGAAAGAAGGAATGTAAGAGCCTTGAGGAAGTGAAGATGAGGTTAACCACCATCCCTATCTTCACTCTACCGAGCTTTGACAAAGTGTTTAAAGTAGTGTGTGACGAATGCGGATTGGGCATAGGTGCTTTGTTGATGTAGGAAAGCTGATCTATTGCCTACTTTAGTGAGAAGCATAGAGGACCAACACTCAACTATTCTATATATAACAAGGAGTTTTACTCCTTGATTTAAGCCTTAACTATTTGGTAACATTACTTGCTACCTAAAGAATCTGTGATCTATATTAATCATGAATCTTTGAGATATCTAAAAAGTTAGCATAAGTTGTCTTGAAGATAAGCCAAGTGGATAAAGTTTATGGAGTGATTTTCCTATGTTGTCAAGTACAAGAACAACAAGAACAATGTAGTGGCCAATGCCCTATCAAGGCGGCATTTCGTTTTGATTGAATTATAGACCATATAACTTGGGTTTTCTATGATCAAGAACTTGTATGTTGAGGATCTACATTTTAGTCGATCTACACTAAGTGTAAAGAAGGTCGAACACTTGATGACTATCATAGTAAAGATAGATACTTATTTAGGAAAAGGAGACTATGTATCTTAATGTGTTCTATGCAAGAATTGTTGGTGTGTAAAGCGTATGGTGGAGGATTATCTAGACATTTTGGCAAGCACCGAACTCATGAGTTACTAACATCAAGATTTTTTAGACAAAGATGATGAGAGATGTCTAAGTCGTATTGTAAAGATGTGCTACCTTTAGAAAGGCAAACAACCGAGTTGAGTAAGGACTATATTTACCTTTTCCAATCCTAACTAAACTATGGTCCGAGCTAAGCATGGATTTTATGTTATGTTTACTGAGGATGTCCTAAGAGAAGGACTCCTTCATGGTGGTCATAGACCAATTTAGGAAGATGGCACACTTCGTGCCCTATTCCAAAACTAACGATGCTTCGACTATCTCTTTTCTTTTCTTGTAGGAGATCGTCAAACTCCATGGATTGCCTAAGACCATTGTTTTAGACTAAGATCCAAAATCTATGAGCCACTTTTGGATGATGTTATGGAAGTGAATGGGAACTAAACTATTATTTAGCACATCCTATCATTTATAGATGAATTGACAGACCAAGGTAATCAATAGGACAGTAGGCACTATACTTTGAGTTGCTGTTGGTTAAAACATGATTGATTGGTATCAATACCTACCTATAATTAAGTTCGCCTACAATAAGACTACCCATAACTCTATGAGCATGTCACCATTTGAGATCACCTATGAATTCAACCTTGAGCTTCCACTAGACTAAATGCCCCTTCTAAGCTAGAATGAAGATCAAACAGTTGTAGAGAGATCTAAGGCCATTAAAGCTATGTACCGAATCATCGTAGAACAATTGAGTTGAGCTACCACCAAGCTTGAGAGGTGAGGTAAAGGATGGAAGAATAAAGAATTTCAGCTTGGTGATTTGGTCTAGATCCACCATAGCAAAGATCGATTTCTAAGTTTATGAAAGTGTAAGTTATCTCTTAAAGGCAATGGAACATTTAGAATGCTTGAAAGGATTAATTCCAATGCTTACAGGATTGAATAACCCAAAGACTATAGGGTCTTAAGCTCTTTTAACATTGCCAACCTCCATTTGTATATTCTTGAAGACAAGTAACAAGCAATTGAGCCAAATTTGATCTCAAATCTTAAACAACTAGGAGGGGATGATAGGGATTAAGGACCAATCACTTAACATATGGTTTGCCGAGTTGTCTAAGGAGAGTTAAACTCTAAAGAAAAATCCTTTCTCTAGTTTGACCAGCCAAATTACTCTACTTTACATCTCATCAAAGCAACTCCTAAGGTGATCAACTTGCCATCAAGTTGATCCGTTCACAATACATCAGCCTAAGGTTAAGCACCAAACTCACCTGTTGCCAACCTAATACATTGTTGAGGCCAAGCTTGCCCTAATCCTAAGTCGACTAGCTGAGGTCGACTAGGCAATAGGCCTTCTCTTGAACTAATCCTTCTTCAATCCGAAACATTTGAGCACTCGACCCTAACCTGATCTACCCAAAACTTGTCCTACATAGAAAATAACATCATTAGGACCACAACGTGGAGAGTTGATGTATGCACCATTTTTTGACATTTGTATTATCCTATTTGTATTTGAATATCTCTTTTTGTCTGATTACAACTCCACTCTTGTAATTTATTCCTTTTTCCTTTTCTAGTTGGAATCCCTTTTGTAATTTACATATACTTAGGACTTTCCTTAATTGAGCCACATAAATACTTGTAATGGATAATTGCCCAAAAAATGAATGGCATAGAGCTTTCAAACATACTTTCCTTTATGAGCTAAGTGTCATTTGCTTACTCTCAATTACTCTTATCTAGTCCATTATGAGCGTGATTTAGTGGCAAATACCCTTTGGCTACACTTATGCATAATATCAAGTGCAACTTGAGCTTATGTGAGGCATTGGTGCATCATATCCACCATTGGCGCACGAAGACCCCCCTACTAAAACCTCGACTTCCATTTATCCTTCGGATTATCTTACGATTTGAACCCATCCTATAAACCTTAGCAAAAACAATAGTTGAATCCTAACTCAAGTCCAAATGTTCTAAACTATACAATAAGTCGATAAGGCTAGCAACAATAAAAGATTATGAAGTTTAATAAATCAAATATAATACCGATAACAAAACCTTCGGAATTGATCGAAACCCTAAATCGCTCACTAAAACCCTAAAACTAGTTTACGCAACATTAATCAAAATTGAACCCTAAATTGCTCAAAACCCTAAAATTATAAACATAAACCTATAAAATAGTTAAATATTATACAATAGCGATAAAATTATAGTTGAATGTAATTTTCAACTAAATCGTCTATTCACACGAAATTTTATTGAAATCGCCATAATAACTTGTAAAAATTGTAATTGTAACGGGTACTAATTAAATTGATAAAATTTCACAAAAATTTGAAAATTAATTTACGAAGAGAATCGTTATAATTTATATGATTCAAAAAATTATATTTATTTGTTAATAATTTTCATTTTCCTTCTCTTTAATTTCCAATTTATCTCTTTTCTTTCTTCCTTTCCTCAGTTCAAGCTTACGTCCTGCACAAAATGTAACAAAAATTAGCAAAAAAATAAAACTCCGACTAGCAGCCTACATAATGATTTCCAAGTGCCAAGTGTTAACTAATTAAACACACAATAATATTGCAATAATTATCCAAGATTTAGCTTATAATCTAAGCTAATGGACACGTGAAATAAAAGGAAAAATGAAACAAAAATCTAGAAACATTTAGTAGATCAAATCGAGAGGAAAAGGGAAGAAAAAAAAACTGGAAGCAACAAAACATGAATAGAAGAAAGGAAAAAGAAGAAGGAAAAGAAGAAGGAAAGAATTAAAAGAAAAAGGTAAGAGTTCATTGTTATTTTTATGTAGATGTATATTATATAGTACATATATGTATAAATAAAGTATTTGTATAGTATTTTCCTATAAATATAGCATTATTAATACATGTATATGTACACAAATACATAAATTGAATAGTATATTATGTATAAGGCTAGGTATATATACATGTATATACATAAGTATATTATACATAGGAATATGTGTTATGTATTTTTTTTAGGAATATATATAATGGGTATTATGTATTTTAATAAATAATTATAGTATATATGTATATGGGTGTACCGTAAATATATATATGTGTGTGTATCCATATATAACTATTTTAGTATATATATATATATATTAATGAGTGGTAATTTTATGTATATACCGAATATATATGTATGTATTTAAATGTATATACATATGTAAGACTTATATATAAATAAATACAAATACATAAATACATGAATAGGTATATAGGAGTATGTTTATTTTCAATAAATACATATACATATATAATACGTATAATGTATAATATATGTACCGAATATATATTAGCACATATAATATATTTACTAAATTTGTAAATATGTAAGGTGTATATGTATATATATAAATATATATATGATATCGTAATTAAATATTTTTTTAATAAAATAAATTATAAAATATATATTAATATATATATGTATAATCGTGAGGTACATAAGAAAAATAATAAATAAGAAAATGAGAATAACAGAAATAATAAAGGCGATAATAATAATAATAATCATAATAAAGTAAAAATCTCAAAAATAGAAAAATGCGCTCAAAATAATAAAAATATCAAATATATGATTTAAATAATTATTAAATCATAAATATGTTAAGAAAAAAAGCGAAAATCAATATTTTATAATTTTTAAACTTAAATAATAATTTTTGTGATATTTTATATCACAATTTACGTTACGAGTCACAACATCCAAAACGGACCTCGTTACAAGAAAATATGCTCGAAAACGATCAAAATGGACTATAAGTTCATGATGATCCGAGCTAAAATAAAAAAGTTACATGCGATTCAATAAAAAACTTAAATCGACAATTTCAAGTAACTAAGCGAAGAAGACCTTACAAATTACAACACAAGTTAGCTTTAAATTCTCAAACTTATAAAATGTTCATTATTCTTAGGTGACTTTGATGTTAGCCCTGAGCTGCCTACAATCTACTATGACCCGTGAGCTAGCCATGGCTGAGTGAGTTTTTCCTTATGATTCCATACTTATTTGTGCTTGTAATTAGTGAATCTAAATTATGATTTATAAATGAATGTGTATGGGGTTGGGTTATGCTTATGCATGATAATTGTTATTAATGGTGAATCTACTTTAAACTTCAATAATATAATGTTTGTTGCATAGTAGATTCACTAGATTGATTGTTTATGACTTAGAATGATCACTCATTAAATATGATTTAACTTTTTATTCGACTAGAAAAGTTAACTTGGATCATGCATAAATCATGCACTGCATATCTAATTTCGGGCAGTCACATTACATGGAGGTAGCGAGAGGCCATACGTGGGTTGATTATTAATTATTATTGATTTCGTACGGTGCACACGTGCGATATGACTTTACCCCGGCCCGTGGGATGACTAGGCGTTGGAGGCACCAACCGCCTAGCTATGGGTCGAGTCCAGAGGCCTTCGTTTAGGGGTAAGTGAGAGCTGTGTGAACCTACTCACAATGATATGTAAAACTCATTTTGATAAGGTTAGTAATGGATGTACTATTACATTTGAAATACGAAACGAGGAGTTTCGTTATGAAATAAGTTCTAATATGATACTCGAATTTGACTGTTCCAATGAATCTCCAACCTTAACTTTGGAGGGCGTTAAATCTAAGTTGTATGTAGTATCTAGTCACCTGCATGTATTTGTTTAGCATACTGCTTGTTCATGTATTCATTTGGTTGAACTTAACTGTTGTATAAACTTGATTTCTGTATGGTTGAGGGAAAATATCTGACTAAGCTAGTTAGCTTATACCCTTTTAATCTTCTTTCGCAGGCCGACCTCTTTGTGGAGTCGAGCCGCTGCATGCTCGAGGTTAGTTTTCTATATGGGGTCAGTGTGAGAGCTGGACGAAGATGGAGAGCACTTTAGATTATTTATAGATTTGAATATGTAATTTTTATATTAGTTAGACTTTAGACACATTTCAGACTCTGTATCTATAAACTTTTATGTAAATGGACTATGTGTTATGTTTTTATAATATTATTATTTATCATGAAATGATATTGCTTAAGCTTGTGCACTCTTGATAGTTAGTAGTAGTTGTAACCTTGTGTATCGTATAAAAGGGTTGTCGATTGTAAGGGAATTCAATCTGCAATCCTTTGTACGGTATAGGGTGACTGCCACAACTAGCCCCCTCGGGTCGTAACAGTTAGTTGGTATCAGAGCATGACTCAAACTAAGTTAAATAAAACCTAACCCTAGACAATAGGATACCTTACTTGGAAAGACTGAGAGGGATAGAACCGGGTTAAGTGTTTAAGCTTTAATTTAGATACTAAAAGCTATGATAAACAAATTATAAAAGTAACTTTATACCTTATTGATTTAGAGGACTGAGTTAGAGTTGCGGACTTCCTTCGTGTTGTTCCTTCTTCGAGAAGGAGAGAGTCTACGAGCTTACTGATGTCGACTCTGAATTGCTTGTGAGGACTTAGATTTGGTAGCCCGACCCCGTACCATCGGTGAGGTACTATCAGCCTAGTATCGAGGATTAAGCCCTTATTGGATCGATAAGAGGATTTATTAGATCTTTGTCTCAGTTGGTCGTTTCCCTATTGATGAGGAGATGATCTATTATTTAGAGTCGGAGGAGAGTACAAATCGTACTTAGGAGATTGTATTTCTAGTTGATGCTGATTCCCTTCCACTACCACCATCCTTTGGCCACAGTAGGATAATTGGACATAGGATTGCCCTAGCTGTGGACCACCGTACCGACCATCTTTCTGTTATTACCCAGGATTAGGCCAGAGCTATGGCTGATATGGGGATTAGTAGGGAGCCATGGTACGATCCTACCCATGGCATCGATATTCTTATGCCATAGCTGAGGTTTAGATTTGATGGACTTGGTTTACCATTGGACACCCCTGTCGTATAGGCTAAGTCGTTATAGCAGATACCCTGAACTAACGAGTTCGAGTACTATCAGGTGGACCCTAAACTTCTACTTATAGTTTTGGTAGGCGGTGACTCATTTGATATACTTACTATTACATTGGATCCATTGGATTTTTGGCTACCGAGAGAGTAGGCTCAATAGACCCCTAGTGAGGAGTCCGATATATATTCTAGTGTTGGATCGACTTTTCTTGGACATAGACAAGAGGAGCATACAGCTATAAGACCTTCTACCTAGCATTGAGAGATGTTTAGGATGATTAGGTTATATTTTTGTTTTGACTGTTAGTATCGGAGTGATCATGCATGCTCCTTTTGTTGTACATAATAGGATCATGACTGATCATTTTTGAGAGTTTTCATGTAGTGAGGTTATTATGTATTTTAAGAGTTTTGATGTACTCGAGTGGTGAGGACTTATGTATTATGAGAGCTTTTTCGTACTTTGAAAACTCTGTATTTTGATTTGGACTATATATATATCAGTAGAGTTTCATTCGTTAGAAGTGACCAGTACATGGATGTAACCTTACTATATTGATAAAAAAAATGAAAGATTACAGCCTTTGTTACTATTTTTATGATATATATATACATGTATGTTATCTTGATAGCTTTTACAATTATTTGGAATAAGTTGATTATTATAATTAAACAATTGAAAATTTGTAATGAACTTCACAATTAAGTTAGACGCAAAAGATGGCAACCGGATGAGTAAGCTCAACTTGCTCAGGAAAGAGAACAACTTGTACAAGGAAGAGAACCGGTAAGGCCTCTAGATAGAACAGATGAGATTCTCGTAGCTATCCATGCACAGAATGAATTATTAAGAACATATTTAGCTCGAGAGCCAGTACCACCTGTACAAGCACCACCTCTCGTAGTAGACCCAAAGATTCCTTTACCACCTCCACCACCACCAGTTGTATCAGCAGGAGAGATGCCCCAAGCACCTACGAATCTCAAGCAACAGCATAGCCTTTTGCCAGAATTTATATGATGTAACAAGTATTTTGAGGGTATAGCCAGTAGACTTGATGAAGCAGAAGATTGGTTACATCAAATTGAAAGATCATTTGAGGCATTCGAGATTGCACCATATCTTAGGCTTATCTATGGTACATACTTGTTGAAAATGAAAGCGCGAACTTGATGGGAATCAAAATAGAGGATTTTGAGAGGACCAATAATTTGGGAAGTTTTCCATCATGAATTCCTGGAGTATTATTTTCCTGGAAGTTTAAGATTGAAGTATAGTGAAGATTTGTTGGATATTACAAAAGGGACGTGTATTGTGGAGCAGTACGAAGCAGAATTTAATAGGTTGTTGCAATTTGCACCACCCGAATATCAAATGAGTGATAGATTCAAGATGCAAATCTTTTCTAGGGGATTTGATGCTGATATGAGAAGAAGAATTATGGAGTTTGAATCGAGAAAATTTGCCGATATGGTGGAGAAGGCACGAGTACTAGATAATGCAAAAAGGCAAAGTGAGGATGCAGGAAAACATAAGATCAATGTATTTAGGAAGAGATCTTTTGAAGGACCTGGTGGAAGTAGTAATAACAAGATAAGAAAAATTGTAAGACTACCAAGAAGATTTCAAAGAAGGAATAATGAACCACCGAAGTGCTGGAAGTGTAAAGGGACTCATTACCCTAGAGATTGTCTCCAATTACAAGGGAAATGCTTCTATTGTGGTGAAAGTTCACATCGAGTAATAGATTGTCCTAAAAAGAATGCTGTTACTTGTTTCATCTACAACAAAGTTGGACATTACTCTACTACTTATCCACAACGTACCACTGCAAATGCTCAAGTTACCAAGCCACCAACAGTTGTTGGACGTCCTGCCATTGGAAGAGCGATTGGAGGATCAAATGCGGGAAATATAAGTCCAAGTGCAGCAAATGCCGCCAGAGTATATAATTTGGAAGGTAATTGGAGTTATAAGGACTATATAGAAGAAGTCTTGAGAGTACTTGAAGGGATTGAAGAATTTGTAGATTACAAGCTGATAGCTGGTATGTATCCTAAATTCTTATTGTTAAATTGCTTTAATTATTATGAATAGTATATAAAGTATTGAATAATAATAAGTAAATAGAATTGGTAAATGAAAACTTATAAAGCTATAACATGAGAATAAGACTTAAGAATTTTGTGATTTAGGGAATATCGACGTAGTTGGACATTCAGTTTATACTTTATTTGATACGGGAGCTACACATTCTTTCATAGCTCCAGGAGTAGTGAGGCAAACTGTTTTAGTTACAACTACTATAGATTTGAGTTTGGGAGTGAGAACACCTACTGGAAGTGTAGTAATTACAAGAGAAATGGTGAAAGAGTGTCCTTTGAAGATCCAAAACTTTGATAGTAAAGTAGATATGATTATTTTAGATATGGATTAGTATGATGCTATATTAGGGATGAATTGGATGGCAAGTGTGAAAGCTACTATTGACTGTAAAGAAAAGCAAGTGTTGTTTGAAGATTCAAGAGGAAATAAAGTTGTATTTCAAGGGAGTTATGCAGCAGCAAGAGTACCAGAGCTAAGTACTCTAGAATTGATCACGGATGTTGGTTGGTTGAATGCTTTGGATACTGAGTTTCAAAAGTCAAATGTAGAAGAAATCTTAGTAGTGAATGAATTTTCTAATGTATTTCCAAATGAATTACCTAAATTACCACCAAAAAGAGAGATCGACTTTGTTATTGATTTAATTCCAGGGATTGAGCCGATATCTAAAGCTCCATATAGAATGGCTCCAATTGAGTTATAAGAGTTGAAAAAGCAATTACAAGAATTATTGGATCAAGGCTTTATAAGGCCAAGTGTTTCACCTTAGGGAGCACCAGTATTATTTGTTAAGAAGAAAGATGGATCACTTAGGCTTTGTATTGATTACAGAGAGTTAAATAAGGTGACCATTAAGAACAAATATCCACTTCCGAGAATTGATGATTTGTTTGATCAATTGCAAGGTGCAAGTGTTCTCTTTAGAATTGACTTAAGGTCAGGCTATCATCAATTGAAGATTAAGTTGGAGGATGTTTTGAAGACGGCGTTTCGAACGAGATATAGTCACTATGAATTTATGGTGAGGCCTTTTGGACTGACGAATGCCCCTATTGCATTCATGGATCTAATGAACCATGTGTTCAAACCTTTATTGGATAAGTGTGTAATTGTGTTCATCGATGATATTTTGGTATATTTTGCTACATCTAAGCAACATGAAGAACATTTGAGAATGGTGTTACAAACTTTGCGAGCACACAAGTTATATGTAAAGTTATCTAAGTGCGATTTCTGGTTAAAGGAAATATTTTTTCTTGGACATGTTATAACAAGAGATGGTATATCAGTTGATCTTGAAAAGATTAAGCCTATAGTGGAATGGAAAAGACCAGAGACGATTATTGAGATTTGAAGTTTTCTTGGACTGGCTAGATATTATAGGAAGTTTGTTAAGGACTTTTCAAAGATTTCAAAATCACTTACCCAATTGACACAGAAAAATGTAAAATTTGAGTGGGGTAAAAAACAAGAAAAGAGTTTTCAAGAGTTGAAGAAGAGATTAGTGTCCGCCCCGATCCTTGTATTGCTAAATGATAAAGAGCCTTTCACTGTTTATAGTGATGCTTCTAAAAACGGATTGGGATGTGTACTTATGCAAAGTGGAAAAGTGATTGCATATGCTTCGAGACAATTAAGACCACATGAGCAAAATTATCCAGCTCATGATTTGGAACTTACGACTATAGTGTTTGCATTAAAGTTATGGCAACACTATCTGTATGGATAGAGATGCGAAATTTTTACTGATCATAAAAGCCTTAAGTATTTGTTCACTCAGAAGGAGTTAAACATGAGACAAAGAAGATGGCTTGAGTTGATCAAAGACTATGATTTGGGAATTAATTATTGTCCAGGCAAAGTAAATGCGGTTGCTGATGCATTAAGCAGGAAGAATTATCGTGAAGTTGCTTCTCTTTTGACTGACAAGAGGGAACTCATAAAAGAGTTTGAAATGTTAAATTTGGAGTTTTTATGGCATATAGAAAATATTGAATTATCAAATTTGGTGATAGAGCCAACGTTAATGCAAAGAATTAGAATTGCTCAGCAAGGCGATGTTGTATTTAATTGAATCAAAGAAGAAATGGGAAGTGGGAAGTACGCTGATTTTCAAATGGATGAGCACGATACACTTCGCATGAATAACCGATTGTGTGTACCTGATAATGAGGAACTTCGAAAGTGAAGCTCATTATTCAGGCTATACTGTACATCCAAGAGGAACGAAGATGTACCAAGACTTGAAAAAGAATTTCTAGTGGAATGGAATGAAACAAGACGTGGTTGATTTTGTACTTATGTGTGAAACTTGTCAGAGAGTGAAAGCTGAACATCAACGACCTGGAGGATTATTACAATCCTTATCTGCTCCAGAGTGGAAATGGGATGAGATATCTATGGATTTTGTGAGTGGTTTACCGAAGACAGCTACTGGTTTTGATGCAATTTGGGTAATCGTTGATCGACTTACCAAATCAGCTCACTTTTTGCCAATTAACAAGACTTTTTCTTTGGAGAAATTGGCAAGGATATATATCAAGGAGATAGTGAGACTACATGGTGTCCCAGTAGGAATTGTATCAGATAGAGATCCAACATTTGTATCAAAATTTTAGGGAAGTTTGCAGAAAGTGATGGAAACGAAGCTACAATTCAGCACAGCAAATCATCCTCAAACAGATGGACAGATTGAGAGAACTATTTAGACTTTGGAAGATATGCTGAGGGCATGTATTATAGAGTTTAAAGGAAGTTGGGATACACATTTGCCTTTGGTTGAATTCGCCTATAATAACAGTTATCACTCGACCATACACATACCACCTTATGAAGCTTTATATGGAAGGAAGTGTCGATCTCTATTATTCTAGGATGATGTAAAGAAAGCTGTAATAGGACCTGATCTGATTCAGGAAATAGTAGATAAAATTGTGGTGATCAAACAAAAGATGAAAGAATCCCAAGATAGACAAAAGAGCTGGGCTGATCTAAAAAGAAGGGAATTGGAATTCCAAGTGGGAGAACATGTGTATCTAAGGGTAAAACCGATCAAGAGTATTCATCATTCTAAAGCCCAAGGAAAATTGAGTCCAAGATATATAGGCCTATTTGAGATTTTAGAACGAGTTGGGAATTTGGCTTGTTGATTAGCATTGCCACCTAATCTGTTGGGAATTCATAACATTTTCCATGTGTCAGTTTTGAGAAAACACATTTCCGATCTCGATCATATCGTTGCATTGGAATCAATAAGACTATAAGAAAACTTGACATACGAAGAATACCCAATGAAGATTATAAACAAAGAAGTACAGCAGTTGAGGAATAAACAGATTCGTTATGTCAAGGTATTATGGAGAAACCATGAATGAGAATTAGCTACCTAAGAAGCAGAAGATGAAGTAAAGAAGAGATATCCACACTTATTCGTAGAACCAGGTACGCATCTCAAGTTTTGAGGACAAAACTTATTTAAAGGGGGGAAGAATGTAAACCTTAGGGAAAACAGTAGTTGAATCCTAACTCAAGTCCGAGTGTTCTAAACTGTACAATAAGTTGATAAGGCTAGTAACAATAAAAGATTATGAAGTTTAATAAATCAAATATAACATCAATAACAAAACCTTAGGAAATGATTGAAACCCTAAATCACCTACTAAAACCCTAAAACTAGTTTATACACCATCAATCAAAATTGAACCCGAAATTACTCGAAACTCTAAAATCGTAAACATAAACTTATAAAATAGTTAAATATTACACAATAGCGATAAAATTATAGTCGAATGTAATTTTCGACTAAATCGCCTATTTGCACGAAATTTTAATGACATTGCCATAATAACTTGTAAAAATTATAATTGTAACGGGTACCAATTAAATTAATAAAATTTTACAAAAATTTGAAAATTAATTTACGAGGAGAATCGTTATAATTTATATGATTCAAAAAATTACATTTATTTGTTAATAATTTTCATTTTCCTTCTCTTTAATTTCCAATTTATCTTTTTTCTTTCATCCTTTCCTTAATTCAAGCTCACGTCCTGCATAAAATGTAACAAAAATCAGCAAAAACGTAAAACTCCAACCAGCAACCCATGTGATGGATTTTCAAGTGCCAAGTGTTCACTAATTAAACACACAACAATATTGCAATAATTATCCAAGATTTAGCTTATAATTTGAGCTAATGGACAGGTGAAATAAAAGGAAAAAGGAAACAAAAATCTAGAAACATTCAGGAAATCAAACTGAGAAGAAAAGAGAAGAAAAAAAAAACGGGAAGCAACAAAACGTGAATAGAAAAAAGGAAAAAGAAGAAGGAAAAGAAGAAGGAAAGAATTAAAATAAAAAGGTAAGAGTTTATTGTTATTTTTATGTAGATGTATATTATGTAGTACATATATGTATAAATAAAGTATTTGTATAGTATTTTCCTATAAATATAGCATTATTAATACATGTATATGTACATAAATACATAAATTGAATAGTATATGTATGTATAAGGCTAGGTATGTATACATGTATATACATAAGTATATTATACATAGGAATATGTGTTATGTATTTTTTTTAGGAATATATATAATGGGTATTATGTATTTTAATAAATAATTATAGTATATATGTATATGGG
>JAMXBB010000008.1:13913556-13928687 GCA_024138015.1 Lumnitzera littorea
GAATCTAAATTATGATTTATAAATGAATGTGTATGGGGTTGGGTTATGCTTATGCATGATAATTGTTATTAATGGTGAATCTACTTTAAACTTCAATAATATAATGTTTGTTGCATAGTAGATTCACTAGATTGATTGTTTATGACTTAGAATGATCACTCATTAAATATGATTTAACTTTTTATTCGACTAGAAAAGTTAACTTGGATCATGCATAAATCATGCACTGCATATCTAATTTCGGGCAGTCACATTACATGGAGGTAGCGAGAGGCCATACGTGGGTTGATTATTAATTGTTATTGATTTCGTACGGTGCACACGTGCGATATGACTTTACCCCGGCCCGTGGGATGACTAGGCGTTGGAGGCGCCAACCGCCTAGCTATGGGTCGAGTCCAGAGGCCTTCGTTTAGGGGTGAGTGAGAGCTGCGTGAACCTACTCTCAATGATATGTAAAACTCATTTTGATAAGGTTAGTATCGAGTCTGATTTTCCGGTTTTTCTGTTAATAATATTAATTTCCTATTTCTTGATTAATACTAAACCCTTACCCATTTAATATTAATTCTCGACTAAAGAAATTGAGAAATTTCGATTTTTTATTAAAAATAATTTTTGGAGTCGCCACCCGACCGAAGTCGGGAAAAAAAAAAAGAAACCGTAATCAATTAGGTGGATTGATTACGATTTAGCTACCGGTCTTTGATTTCAATTTTAACAAAGAACCAGAGGGTTCCGAATTCGAGGGATAACCTATTCAACCCTTAATGGGTACCACTATTTATTTACCGAAATTAGGATTATTTTTCTAATCACAATATTTAAAAATAAATAAATAAATAAAATCAAAAGAAAAAAGAACCTAAGTTTGTACATATTTTATCGTCGCCCCGAAGGTGCCTACGTACCCGCTAGCCGGGATCAGACAATCGTAGTTCTTTCCGAAAACTTTAATGTTTTAGTTCTTTTTATAAAAAATGATTAGTTGAATTTGCGTTTTTATTAATCATTTTACTTTTATTAAGAAAAATCCCTAGAAGCCTAATTTTTATTCCTAATTATAAAAAAAAAAAACCTAAAAACCTAATTTTTGAAAAGTGCCAAATTAAAATTTTTATTTAAAAATAACTAAGTGATAATTTTTTTATTTTCAAGAGAAACCCTAAAGATTTTATGAAATATGCAATGTTTTACATGATGAAACTTTTATATAGAAAAAATGCTTAAAACATTAAAAAAGAAAGAAAGAGAAAAGATTTCCTAATCATAGAAAAGATACCTTAATCATAGAAAATATGTCTGAATCATAAAAAAGAAACCTAAACTATGAAAAAGACAACTAAACTATGGAAAAGATATCTAAACTATAAAAAAAACATCTAAACTATGGAAAAGATATCTAAACTATGAAAAAGACATCTAAACTATGGAAAAGATATCTAACCATAGAAAAGAAATCAATTAAAGATTTTTTTATTTTATCAACATCAAAATGATTTTTTAATTTAGAAAAATTACATATTTTATCGTCACCCCGAAGGTGCCTACGTACCCGCTAGCCAGGATCAGATGATCGTAGTTCTTTCCAAAAAAAAAAATTTTAGTGTGTCGGTTGATTTTATTTTTGAAAACTGACTGAGTTTACGTATTTAACTAATTTAGTTTATTCAAAAATAAATAAATAAATAAAGGACCCTAACTCGTAGGTGATCAAAAGACTCCTTAAAACACTATAATCTTTTTGTAAAAAATTTTCCTTTTGTGAATTTTGGTTTCTAAAAATAATTCCTATATGAGAATTTCTAAAAAAACTAATTCTAAAGGAATCCTAGACGAATATGTATATGTATATATATATGCATCTACACTATTTCTATTTAACAATTATCCTCCTAAGCGAATTAACAATGTTAGGGAATATACCTAATATAAAAGCTAATCTAATGTATGTATAATATTAAATAGCTGAAGATTTCCTAAACTAATGCAATCATATACATATACTATATTAAATAAACAAGGAACTAATAACATGATAATAAAAACAATAATAATCATAATCAAATAATAAGTAATAAATAAAAAAAAACTAACTATCTAATTAACGAAACTCACCTGATCGTATAATAAGGGGAGTGCTCGTGTTCGTTTTCAGATCAGTAGGGGGCTGATCGTTCACCAATTGCCGTCGTCGTGTTGTCGTGCCTGTCACAGTAGGCTACTGATTTGCTGCTGTGTGGAAGGATGCATGGAAGGATCTGGTGTTGCGTAGAATGATCGTGGACTGCTGCTATTTGTTAGAGGATAGGGATTGTCGATCCTATGTGGATTGCTGCTGCTGCTGCAGGGCTTTCGTTAGATTGAGGATATGCGGTTAAATTGACATCCAACAGCAAGGATTGCGATTATTCGGATATCCTTAAGCACGCGAAACGTAGCTTACAATTGTTCGGATTTTGGATTAGCTTCGCAATTGTTGGACGTTCGATCAGCTTCGGATTGCTGGACGTTAGATCAGCTTATTGCAACAGGGGGCTAAGCGAATTGAAAAAGGATGGAGGGCATCCGGACCTGCGGCATGGAATTGTGGTTGCTGCCTCATGGTTGATCGTGGATGGGGACTTCAGAATTTGGAATTCGAATGGCGTCACGTTGCTTTCCTGCTGACGAACGGATTTCCATTGGATTTATTTTTTAATTAAACATGAAGGAGCTTCGTTGGCTTCGTCGAGCTCAGAATCATTGATTTCGGAAATTGAATAGAACTCATTGGCTTCGTCGAGCTCGAAAACGTTGATTTCGGAAATTGAATAGAACTGCTGACTTTGGAATTGTTGGACTTCAAACGTTTGGACACTTTTTCTTCGAATGGACTTATGTCAAGGAACATTGACTTGAATTTTTGAATTGGAATTCGGTTCTGGAGACCCCCGATGTTGTTGTTCTTTTCTTTTATAAAGTCCTAAATCCACCTAAGTACTCCGCTACTTATCCGTTAGGCTGTTGGTTTGTGTCTTGACATTCATTACAATTAAATTATATTTAAACTATCTGAATTCCTAAACTAAAAATTTTTAACGAAACTAAAATTAACACTAACATTAAACTAATTATTCCTAATATAAATTACTTCCTAAAAATCTACAAAATCTTTTCCTTTTCTTTTTTTTTTTTGGTATTTTCATTGTTTGTTAATTTTTATCATTTTTATCTTTTATTAACTTTTTGTTTATTATTTTTTTGAATTAGGACCCTTTTTTGTAAAAATAAAAACTAAGACTATGGAAGGGCAAAAATTAGGTGTCTATAGTTAGTAATGAATGTACCATTACATTTGAAATACAAAACGCGAAGTTTCGTTATGAAATAAGTTCTAATATGATACCCAAATCTGACTGTTCCGATGAATCTCCAACGTTGACTTTAGAGGCAATTAAATCTGAGTTGCATGCAGTACTTGCTCACCTACATGTATTTGTTTGGCATACTGCTTGTTCATGCATTCATTTAGTTGAACTTAACTGTTGTATAAACTTAATTTCTTTATGGTTGAGGGAAAATATCTCACTAAGCTAGTTAGCTTATACCCTTGTAGTCTTCTTTCGCAGGCCAACCTCTTTGTGGAGTCGGGTCGCCGCATGCCCGAGGTTAGTTTTCTACACGGGGTCAGTATGGGAGCTGGATGAGGATGGAGAGTACTTTGGATTAATTATAGATTTGAATATGTAATTTTTATATTAGTTAGACTTTAGACACGTTTTAGACTTTATATCTGTAAACTTTTATGTAAATGGACTATGTGTTATGTTTTTATAATATTATTATTTATCATGAAATGATATTGCTTAAGCTTACGTACTCTTGATAGTTAGTAGTAGCTGTAGCCTTGTGTATCATATAAAAGGGTCATTGATTGTAATGGAATCCAATCTACAATCCTTTGTACGGTATACGGTAACTGCCACGACTAGCCCCTTCGAGTCGTGATACACCCCCTCATGGTTCACGTGATACTGGACATCATGTATTCATCCATGGCTCCAAATTAGTATAGTTGTATGAAGATCTCTTAGTACCTTTGCCTCTAACGATAATGAATAGAAAAAGAGCCTCTTCCATACAAACTGCTAAGTGAATGGAAAATTATGTGCTTTAATCATTAATGGAGAGAGTTATACCAATGTCATAGCGGAAGGAGTAGTAAAGACTTTAAAGTTGCTGATCTACCCTCACCTTAAACCCTACAAGATTTACTCACTCAATGTGAAGGGATGTCTACCTATTGTCAAGCAAGTTAGAGTGCTGATCATTAATGGTGATAGATACAAGGATGAGGTGTTATGTAACATCCTACCCATGTGTGCTTCACACATACTACTTAGTTGACTCTGGCTATTTGATTTGAAGCTGCTACATGATGGATATAGGAACACTTATATGTTCCAAAAGGATGGGAAGAAGGTTATACTAACCCTAATGAGCCCTAAAAAGGTCTAAGAGTCACAAGAGAAGATTACTGGATCATTGTAGAGGAAGTCCTTAGTGATTTCTAGCGCCTAATTTTCCGAAGATGTTAAGGCAGAAAAGTGTGTGTTCTTATTGGTTAGAAAGCTAATAGAGTTTAAGAAAGTTAGAGCATTATCTACCGAGGTATAGAAATTGCTTCAAGAATTTGCTGACTTGTTTCTTGTTGAGTTGCCGAGAGCCTTACCCTATGTTAGAGGAATAGAACATTGCATTGATCTTTAGCCTAAAGTTATTACATCCCAGTACAACACAGAACGCACCATTACATAGGAATACCTATTAAAAACATAACTCAACCTACTTATTTACTAAAAGAAAACTTTATTTATATGATAATGGGGTTGCTACACCAGAGTTTAGCTAGGTATTTAGTTACAACTTATAAGTATAGCTTCATATTTACATCAAAACATGAACAATCCATTTTTTTTTTTTTCATCTTCAAAATTATAAGATTCCCGACTTAGTATAGCTTCCATCCAAAAGTCGCTGACTCCAACTCATTCTCTCATTATACATCCCTTAGTGTTAGACCCTTCATGATGCTATTAACTTGAGGATAAAACATTTTATCCCCTTAGTTACTGAAGCTGAGTAAAAGTAGATGACAAATAATATAATATAGGAAATATCATAACTAAAACATTTCAATCCTAATCAACACGTTTGGCTTTACACATACATTAGCCCAACCGAACATTTATTGCTAACAATGTAGCATGCTATGCTTATGTATGTAGCATGCATCGGTACCAATATCCTATGCCCTTCCAACGGTTAGTCGACATAGTTAGGCATTTGGATACAATGTTTAGGAACCTAAGGTAATAAAGAGCTACTTGGGTGTGGGACCCCTAACTATATCAAAAAGGCAACAAAGAGTTGCTTAGGAGTAAGACTACATACTATAGGCTACTAAATCAAAAAGGCAATAAGGAGCTGCTTGGGAGTAGGACTCTTAACTTTGTTTTACAAAATTAAACTACACACTATAGTTTACCAAATCATACTACCAAAATAGTCAAGATGTTTTAGCAATGAGAATCTATGTCCTTTCAAAAACTGAGTTTATAAAGCCATGATTTTTCTTGATTACTTAGAAGCCTCATTGTGAAAATTCTAACTCGTAAGTCCCTTTTATGCTATGCCTTGCCATGCTATGCAATAACAACTCAATTATATCATTCAACACCATTAGTCTTCAAGCTTTATTTAACCTAGTTATCTCCTTCTAGTTTTCAATCTCTCCTTAGCAAAAATCTAATATCTCACTTAGGGTTCACTTAAGTAAACACTTAGAAGATAGAGTTAGCAATCCTTCAACTCTCCTAGTTAATACAATCATTCGTAACAATCTAACCAAGGTATAGTTACTATCATTCAAAATCACCATATCCGCATATACTATAGTAGCATATTAGTTCACTAAAAATATAGCCATATCTAATTAACACAACATCATATAGCACACAGTATTATGAATAGCAATATATCTACTCCAAGTATAGGTTAGATCCACTTACCTGAACTTCATGGTGGTGCAAAATCTTAAACTTCATTACGTGATCCTTCCTTACTTATCACACTTAAGAAAATATAAACACAATCTTCAAGTCAATTACAGGTCAAACCCAAACTCATAAGCTTTCACTATTGCATTTTTAAACTCCATTTGATCATATCTTACTCATTCCTTATCTGATTTCAGTAAACTTCATATCATTACGCTCATTGTTTCAAGTACTATTAATATATCTAAAAAAAAGACTGATCAATACGGTTACGATCGTGAAAATATCCTTTCTTGTTACTAACTTAGATGTATGTTACCATAACTCCATAATTAACTCGAATAAGCTTTAGTTTTAAACTAAAATCCCTAAAAATAATAATTTCTAACTTCTCTAGCAACCCTTAATATATCCTAAAGTGTTTATTTTACATGAATTTGATAAATATCTTACTAATACTAATTATTATATTACATATTAAGTTGATATATAGGTTTTTATTAGGCAAATGCACAATAAATAATATAAGAGCCTGATTAATTTCACCAAAAATCATATAGACACACAAAATGTGCAGTTTTAATTATTTACTATGAATTACACAAAAATGGCTATTATCTATTTTTACAAAAATAGTGATTTTAGCTCAAAATTACGAAAAATTAGGGAAAATAAGTGAATTTAATTATAAAATAGAAATAAAGTACTCCAAACATCATTATAAACTTCCAAAAGTTAGAACATATAAGGCTAATACATTAATTTTATCATAAACTAATTAATCCAATAAAACAACAAAATTGCCAATTTTATCCACAATAATTATAATAAATAGTAAACTTACTTATTTACAAAAATTATTGTTGCTAAAATTTAATACATTATATAAGTGTATTCTACAAAAATGTTCATTCCAAAATAAAATTATTTAATATTTTGAAAAAATTATTTAAAATTTGTCAAAATAGAGCACATTCTTAACAAAGTACTCTAAATCAATGTTATTTCAAGAACATAAAATTACCACATGAAAGTACATGTAAAAGAATATAGGGAAACCAAATTTTATAATTTTATGAGCTAATTTGATATTTTTAGTAAATTAATGAAAGTTAGGCACTAAAATTTAACTCACTAGCATACGGTGCTTCAACCACCCTCAAGCCACCACCCTATGGTAGCCTACTTTCTCTCTCTACCACAAGTTTAAGTCCTAAGTGGTTTCTTGTCAAGTTGCTTGTAGCCTTAGGATCTATAATTAGCCCTATTTTCCTACTCTTTTCGTTTTCTTTTTTAATTTTTCTCTAATTTTATAAAATTGTGTTCTTGTGTTTCTAGGTTTTTAAAATATTGTAAATGAGGTTTAGGGTCCTATTTATAGGATTTAGAAATTTTGTATATAAAAAATTAGGTTGACAAATGTCATTCCCTTATCTTCTTAAGTGTCCACTAGGTGTTATATGTCAATTCCTTATTCATTAGGTGTTAACCCATCACTCTAAATGATTCTTGAGTTACTACATCATTTGATGACTCATCCATTCATTTTTTTAATTAACTTTCCATTATTTTATATTAATTTACCTTATTTTGATAATTTATTATTATATGTACATATTTAGTACATATAATGTATATCATATGTAAATACATGTATATTATATAAAATTCGCTTCATTTATTATTTTTATAAGTTAACTAACTTATCTCTAATATCTCACTATATTTAAAAACTTGAATTTCACGTTTTCAATAATTATCAGATTTATTGATAAATTGACGTTTTTATCAAATTAATCCTTTTATATAACTTATTTCAAGAAATTGACCTTACTAGAATACTTTGTCTAACTTTTCTAACCATACTATAAAGTTTGAACTAAAATGGATAATATTGCCTAACAGCTTAAATTTAAGAGTTTGGATTCTAGGGTTATCATAATGGTTCGAAATCTTAGGGTATTACAGGAGCTGCTCTACCTAACCGACCTACCTATTAGCTTAATCTTGAACATGTAGCCGAGTTGACGAAGCAAGTTGATGAGTTGATTGAGCATAGATATGTCCAAGAGAGGATGAGCTCCTATGCTGGTGCCGAAGAAGGATGACTCATGCAAAATGTACATTGATAGCTAAGCAATCAGTGAAGTTGCTTTCAAGTATTGGTATCCGATCTCATGATTAGATGATATGCCCGATGAGTTGCATGGTGTGTAAGTATTTTCGAGGATCAATCTAAAGTTTAGCTACCACTAGATCTGCATGAGACTTAGAGATAAGTGGAAGACTACTTTCAAAATGAAGGACAACTTATTCAAGTAGATGGTGATGTTGTTTGGTCTTATAAACATGTCGAACACCTTTATGAGGCTTATGAATCATGTTTTGAGATCACTGATTGGTAAATTTATTGTTGTTTACTTTGATGATATTTTGGTATATAGTACCAATCACATTTCTCATGTCACATACTTGAAATCTGTATTTGATATCCTTCATGCTGAGCAATTATTTGGCAATTTAAAGTAGTGTTTGTTCTATTAAAGAGAGGTAGTATTTCTCAGTTATGTTGTTTTTTATGGAAGAATCAAAGTTGATGACGAAAAGACCTGAGCTATTCTCGAATGGTGGACGCTGACTAATGCTACCGAAGTAAGGAGTTTCTGTGGTCTAACTTCATTTCATTGAAGATTCATCCGAAACTTTAGTTCCATTGCTACCCTACTGACTGACCTAACAAAGAAGAACTTTAAATTCAAATGGTCCAAGAAAGCTCAAAAGAGTTTTGAGGAGATCAAATCCAAGTTATCTCCTACCCTAATATTAGTACTACTTGTCTTTGGCAAAATTTTTGAGATAGAATATAACACATCTAGAGTTAGCATTGGAGCTGTTCTAATGTGGGAGCACTGACCAGTTGCATATTTTCGTGAGAAGCTCAAAGGTGTCACACTAAATTACTTGACATATGACAAGGAGTTTTATGCCCTTGTCTAAGCACTTTATGATTGGCAAAATTACCTAATGCCGAGAGAGTTCATTATTTACACAGACTTTGAATCTCTCAAGCATCTTAAAGGATAACAAAAACTCTCCTGACACCATGCCAAGTAGGTTAAGTACTTAGAAACTTTTAGCTATGTCATCAAATATAAGAAGGAAAGTACAAACATTGTAGCTAATGCACTTTCTTATCGACATGTCATTATCGCAACATTATAAGTTAAGATCCTTGGGTTTGGTTTATTGCCACATCAATATGAGCATGATTCATACTTTGGATCTTTAGTAGCCAAATGTAACATTGGAAGAGTAGTAGAGGGGTTCTATCTAAGTTAAGGATTTCTGATTAAGGGAAGGCAAGTCTTTTTATTGAGTGGTTTTACTAAATACTTAATTACCTGAGAAGCCCATGCTAGAGGCTTATTCAACCATTTTGATGAAAAGATAACTGCTTAGTGTTGAAAGAACACTTCTATTGGCTTAGGATGATGAAGGATGTGTGCAAAATTCTTGAACTATGCGAAGTGTGTTAGCAAGCTAAGGGAAGAAGGGAGGCATATGGAGAATATACACCTTTGCCCATACTTGAGTGGTTATGGACCAATCTAAGCATGGATTTCATGCTAAACCTACTTAGAACACCATGGAGACATGATTCTATCATGGTAAGTGTATTATGCTCTTTAGTGCGTCATATCCTCTAAGTAGCTTCACAGAAGCTACTATGTTTGTCATTCTATTCATCCATCCTTCTTCGACATCTTAAAGGACCCACTTACTTATAACTTCAACAATAAGTCCTAGTGATTAACTCAACTACTAGGCACATCAGTGTGGCTGCCCAAGAGAGCCGTCATGATAGTAAGGGCCACTCTTACTAACTGTATTTTGATTCTATTTACAAAGCCGTCATCACAATATTTCCTAATACTATACTAATGATAGTTGATCAAAATCACCTAAAGAATGTATTTTTCTATCACAAACTTATTCCCATCGAACCAAAACATGATTTAACCCAAACTAACTTAGAATTTTACCCCAAATGGTTAAATCAACACTTAAAAAACCACTTTATAGTAGGTTAGAGTTTGATAGGAATTAAACCAAGATAACTTACATTTGACTTTAATATAGGATAAGAGACCTAAAGTTCAATGAAATGCATTCTTATCTCAAGTTCTAAAGTTGATACATGTTATTTAGAGAATCAAATGTTGTACGAAACTACTGGTTCAAGTACGAGGTTACATGCCTATTGAATGTGTTTATTAATTTAGTTATTAAATGAATATAATTATATTCGACCTTAAGAGCTTAATGTGTTGAGGGTGTTTGGCTAGGCCTAAAGGATCGAGAGTACCAATGACCTTAGGATGGCACCTGGGGATTTGTAACTAACATTATCTTGATTGGAGTTGCTTACCGAATTGATTTGGTTAGATTTTAGGATGTAAATGATTCTAAGATGTTGAGGAGTACTCAATACTAAATATGTATAATATCTATGATACTTATGTGATTCTAGGTCATAAGTTACCCCAACCTTTGGGATGCCAAAGTTATGTTGCATGCTGAACTTTAATAAAGAGAATAATCGACCATCAAAAGCATGTTTTGCATTCGTTTATGATATTAAATATGCTTGAGCATGCATGTGTGATTACTCTTATACTAGGCAAATTTGATTGCCCTTTGGAGACCTTGTTTTTAGATATAGGTAATGCAGGAGATCAAGACTACTATGACTTAGTGTACAACATAGAGAATGATGATTATACCTACTACGAAGAGTAATAGGAGGGTACCTTATTTATGTGTGTGATGTTATATTATGTCTGTATTGAAGGTGTAGACTCTTAATGTTATTATAACTGAGTTTTTGTTGTATATCATAATAGAAGCAAGTGAAACTCCATTAATGTTTATTAAATAGATTGGATCATGGAGCATGGCAAACTCCATAGTTTACAGTATACTTGTTGATGTTGTAAGGCGAGACTTATAAAACCGCCTATATTGTGACTTAAAATAATAAATTTTGTGATATTTTTATATCACAGTTCAAACTGCGAGTCATAATGTCTAAAACGGACCTCGCTATGAGAAAATACGCTCGAAAACGATCAAAATGAGCTATAAGTTCATAACGATTCAAGCTAAAACGAAAAAGTTATACACTATTCAATAAAAAGCTCGAATCGATGACTTTACATAAATCAATAACCAATTTAAGTAAACAGTACAATTTAGCATGCTAGTTTAGTTATTTAATTCCTAAACTTACTACTTTCCTTATTCCCCTAATGTTATGTAATCCTAAAATCGAGACCGACTTACCTTTGGACTATTACAATCCCTGACTTTATTTATGACCAAGTGAGTATTCCCGACAACTCTATACTTGTTTTGTACTTATAGTTAGTGCATATGAATTAAATATTAATAACTTGATGCATGGGGGTTTGGGTTATGCATTTGACTGATATTGATTGATTATTGTATAAAATACTGTTAAATGTGATAGATGAAGATTTGGTTATATAATTGATTGTTGCATAATTTGAATGATTTGTTGATAATGTTTGACCACCTCATAAATTGACTTAATCATATTCAACTTAACTAAAATTAAACGGATCATGCAAAGAGTACAAACATTGCATATAATGTTCCGGCCGTCACCTTATGCAGTTGGTAATGAAGGGCCTTGGACGAATGGATTCCTACATGATTTGATTAGTACAGTGTAGAAGCATTAGTATAACAAGACCTTACCCTTGGCTCGCGGGTTCTACTAGCACCAGAGACATTAATCGTGGGTGGCTGGGGGTCGCGTCTAGAGACCATTACTGTAGGGTGTAAGCGTAGATTGTGGAGACCACCTCAACGCTAAACTTAGATGTTTGTATACTATTGACTGTTAGAAATAGAAACCTGTTTTGTGAAACAGAGAATTTATATATATATATATATAATTATATAAGGTTAAAAAACCCAGGTACTAGAGCCCGGTTGTGATTGGTGCCGATGTATCTCCAACCCTTATTTCGAAGGGCATTAAATCCAATGTTGTAGGCAATACTGGTCAACTACATATATATTGTTTGGCATACTACTTGTTCATACATTCATATGTTTGGTAATAAACTCTTTGATAACTTGTTTGCTGGTATAGTACTAGAGATAACTCACTAAGCTCTTATAGCTTACTCTCCAATAGTTTTCTCTTACAGGTTACTAGATGATCAAGCATGGGTTAAGAACTGAGAGTTGAGTGCCAACGTCGAGGACAGACTATATGATTCATTTGAATTATTATATATATAATTATTAATACTACATTTAAATTTTGTGACTTTAGTAAGTTTGAGTTTTAAAACTTTACTACCTAATCTTATTGTTTGGTAAGGGATACCAAGTCTCTACGATTCTGATGGATTGTGGCTTATCGGATATTCATAGTTACATATATGTTGCCATAAGTTAATTAAATAAAGAATAAATAAATAAAAACTTTAGTGACTAATTGTTTAGAATCTTGTAATCTCGTAATCTCTAACTTGTAAGATGATTTTCAAATCATGGGTGCACACATAATATGAAAATTTTGAGTAATCTTATTAGGCCCCTTTTAGGGTCATGACATATAAATTCGCCAATATTGTGTCTTAGAGATTCCCTTACTATTGGTATGGTTTATGATTTGTCTATTTAATGTACTTGAAGAATGTAGCAATTCCTGTAAACTCTATAAAATTAGTAGTCTGAACCCTAATTTAAGTTCGAGTATCCTAAACTATGTCATGAGTTGATAAGGCTAGTAACGATAAAATTTTATGAAATTTAATAAATTGAATATAGTATCGATAATAAAAACCCTAGAAATTGATCGAAACCTAGATTGCGTACCAAAAACCATAAATCCAACTTATGCACAATTACCCTAAATCGAACCCGAACTTGATCGAAATCCTAAAACTATAACTTTAAGCTTATAAAATAATTAAATATCACTTAATAGTGATATAATCATAGTTGATTACAATTATCAACTAAATCCTATAATCGTATAAAACTTTTAACGAAACCATTAAAATTACTTATAAAAATTATAATTGTAACTATCATGACCCGAGGGAGTTAGTTGTAGTAGTCACCGTATACCATATAAAAGATTACAGATTGAATTCCTTTACAATCGATGACCCTTTTATACGATACACAAGGCTACAACAACTACTAACTACTAAGAGTGTACAAACTTAAGAAATATCATTTCATGATAAATAATAAAATTATAAAAACATAACACATGGTTTATTTGTATAAAAGTTTACAAATATGAAATTTAAAACATGTCTTAAGTTACACCAGTATATCAATTACATATTTAGAAATATAAATTATCAGAATTACTCTTTGATCTTATCCAACTTCCACATTGACCCCATGTAGAAAACTAACCTTGAGCAAGTAACGACCCAACTTCTCAAAAAGATCGGCCTATGAGAGAAGACTACAAGGGTATAAACTAATTAGCTTAATGAGATAATTTCCCTCAACCATACAGCAATCAAGTTATACAATAGTTAAGTTCAACCAAATGAATGCATGACAAACAGTATACCAAACAAAAACATGCAGGTGACAAAGTACTACAATCAACTTAGATTTAACGCCCTCCGAAGTCAAGGTTAGAGATTCATCGGTATAGTTAGATCCGGGTATCATATTAGAACTTATTCTATAACAAAACTCCACGTTTCGTATTCAAAATGTAATGGTACATCCATTATCAGTTTTATCAAAATGAGTTCTACATATGATTGTGAGTAGGTTCACGCAGCCTTCATTCACCCCTAAACGAAGGCCTCTAGACTCAACCCTTAGCTAGATGGTTGGCGCCTCTAATGCTTAGTCATCCCGCGGGCTAGAGTAAGGTCATATTGCACGTGTGCACCGTACGAAATCTATAATAATCAATAATCAACTTACGTATGGCCTCTCGCTACCTCCATGTAATGTGACTACTAGAATTAGTCATGTAATGCATGATTATGCGTGATCCAAGTTAACTTTTTCTAGTCGAGTAAAATTAAGTCTTATTTATTCAGCGATCATCCCAAGTCATAAACAATTAATTCCTAGTGAATCTACTATGCAACAATCATTACATTATTGAAGTTTAAAGTAAATTCACTATCAACAACAATTATCATGCACAAGCATAACCCAACCCTTTATATATTCATTTATAGATCATAACTTATATTCACTAACTACAAACATAAATAAGTATGGAATCATTAGGAAAAACTCACTCAATCATGACTAACTCAGGGGTTGTAGTAATCTAGTGGCTGCTTAGGGTCTATATCAAAATCACTTGAGAATAATGAGAATTTAAAGCTAACTAGTATTATAATTTGTAAGGTCTACTTCACTTATTTATGTGAAATTGTCAATTTGAGCTTTTTATTGAATCACGTGTAACTTTTTAGTTTTAGCTCGGATCATTATGAACTTATAGTCCATTTTGATCGTTTTCGAGTGTATTTTCTCATAATGAAGTTCGTTTTGGACGTTGTGACTTATAGTTTAAATTGTGATATAAAAATATCACAAAATTTACTATTTAAGTTTAAAAATTATAAAATATTAATTTTCGCTTTTTCTTAATATATTTATGATGTAATAATTATTTAAACCATATATTTGATATTTTTATTATTTTGAGCATATTTTTCCTCTTTTTGAGTTTTTAGCCTTATTATGATTATTATTATTATTATTGCCATTATTATTTTTATTATTTCTTATTTTCTTATTATTCATCTATATTTCTCGATTTATACACACACATATATATATAGACTTATAGTATATTTGATAAATTTTATAATTTTACTTTATTGAGAAATTCTTAATTTACGATAATATATATATACTTACTCCTTACATAATTATAAATTTATTTTAGTTTATAGATATTATTATATTACATATATATATTTTCGGTATACTACATATATATACTATATGTTATATGCCATATGTATGTATATATTTATTTTATGAAAACAA